>DWON01001713.1:0-23281 GCA_018251015.1 Phocides pigmalion okeechobee
AAAGTGTAGCGGGTAACCGCACCTCTCCAACCGAAACACAAGAAATGCTTTACGGCAGATTATGAGGACGGCGGTAGCACCTCCCCGGTCGAACTGTAGTTCTCCATCAAGGTCACTTTTTGATATATTTTAATTTATTAACATCTTTTCAAAATAATTCAAATTCACGGACACGACTTCTTGAAGTTTATTATGGACAATAGGATGAAGTAATTTGCGAGGGAGAAAAAGTAAATTCACTCTAATCTGGATATCGAAAGCTTTTATTGGAATTTGTTCCAATTTTCCTTTCTTCACCCGTAAAATGGACTTAAAGCTGAAAGCTAATTTAGATATAAGTTTTTGGACACAATAATTTAGGATTTTTCTTTTATATGCATACATATTGAATTAAATAATAATAATTACAATGTAACCTTAAAACTATTCTTTTTTTATTATGAAAGAGTAAGAAACAAGCATGCAGGCCACCTGATGTTAAATGGTCACTACAGCTCATGGACAGCCACGTCCAATCTCAAATAGAACAGAAGTTCTATTTAAGGATGGACGCGGATGCGTTTCTAGTCTTGAGGATAAAGATGGTCGCCTCCAATAATGTATATGCGGTATGTATTTAAAGCCTAACCTAAACAACCATCTGTCTGTGTATGCGATTTATGTGTTTATGGTGTAAAGAATATTTAAGAAATTAAAAAAAATAATGATCAGTCTTATTATAGGTACTGTCTACTAGCTAAGATGGTAGAATATTCAGAAATAAGCAGGGGAGGTACTAACAACGTATCCGTTTCTAATGATATAATTGTAAATTAATTAAATGTTACTTATCATTAACTATTAAATGAACATTGATAATTGGTAATAATTTTTATGGAGCATTGAATCGATTAATGACCAATGATTTACAGAGCGTGGTCCGTTACTTTAGGCCTTATTCAAAAACTCTGAGTCACACATCGTGTAAGAGAGAGCTATGTTTGGTATTTCGCTACGTGTCTAAATTCGTAACGACGAGATCCGTAGACGAATAAAAGTCACCGATATAGCTCTTGAAATTTACAGGTTGAAGTGGCAAAGAATAGGCCACATCACTCGAAAGACGGACAACTGAAGGCGTAGAAACGTCCTCGAGTGGCAACCACTAGGCAAAAGGAGCACAGGACGTGATAACGATGGCGGGTGACTGCTGGATATAGAGGGCACAGAGCAGGTTTGAGAGACGTCACCTAGGAGACGCCTTTGTCCAGCAAGAGACAAGTAAAAGCTGATTGATGCATGGAATGGAGCATGAGAATTAAAATTGGTTCCATCGCTCAAAGAAAAAGACTCTTATATAACCTACGTAGAAATTTGTGTCCACAATGACGCTCGCGTTCGGAGTTTCGCGTTCGTAAATTGCCTTCCGTGCGAAGTTTCCTTTGACCGATCCGATGAATCATCGGAAAGATGGAAGCTCAATTAAAACTTTCAGTAACATGCACTGTATTAATGAAACTTCAGCAAGAACCTGTAGGCGCTCTGAATGAGTTTGCTATTAAACAAATTCGTTCTTCTCTGTCTTATGCTTTAGTATGGAGTCGGTCTGCTTTGTATCATCATCGACACTGTGTTGGACTTCGGGCGCTTATCCCGACTGCAAATTAGGCAGCACGCCTATTTTTGTCACGTGTTAACTTTTTTTACAAGAGAGTTTTGCCTTAGTATGGAGTCGATTTATATCATCACCAACACTTACAACTTTAGACACTTATCTCGAATGCAAATTTAGTAGCACGTGTATATTCTGTGAAGTACAAACTACTTTTACAAGTTTCCTTGAGATCCGTTATTGATCGTCCAGAAGCTGACGCGTCCCCGATGACGACTCTTTTTATATGACAAGCAAGCACGCAAGCCACTTGGTCTTCAGTAAAACCTGCAACCCATTTACAGTCTTATACAATCTCAAACACCGCTGAAGTCCTGAAGTACGGTGATATGGTACGTCAGTGATACCTCCCAGGTTGAACTGTAGTTCTATAATTCAATTCTCAATCTCAGTTCTATTTTTCAATTCAAATTATTACAATGTCAAGGGCGCGCTGATCGACGACCCACAAATAAAAAAAAATACAATATTTAATATCTTGACTATTAAAACTAAGCTTAATTCGGAATCCAAGCATCTTTAAAATTATTGTCCTATATGTTAACATATATTAATAGTTACGAATGAGTTAAAAAGAAAACAAAAATAAATAAAACACGTGTTTTCGTTTCACCTTATTTCTACTACGAACTTACTTCGCGTCCAAATCGGAACGTCGCGCGTGACTCGTATCGCTCCTTCGCAACATTCCTACTCCGACACGAAACAATGACGAAATTAACACTTGACAATACATTGATCATATTCAAGACACGTAAATAAGGGTTATTTTTACTTAAATAACAAGTACCGAAGTCTAAATATGGATTACATTTGACAATGTAATATTTTGTTTACGGAAATTGTACAAGCTTAACTCTTTGACTGCGGTTCTCAAATTTATATCAAATCAGTAGTGCGGGTGATAGCACTAAATATTTTTTCTAAATTGGACATGCGACGACGATACACACAAATTTTGTGTTTGGCAGCATCCGTGTAGCGTCTACGAATAAACAACCGTGGCGTTCGCCCGCAATCCAGTACCGTCTATGCAAAAACAGCACTTGTGTTCGCCCGTAATTTGTAATAACAAGCGTGTCCAAGCACGCACGTTACGCAAAGCAAAACAGTTGTGTACAGCATTGTTTATTGTTTCCCGCAATAGTGTTGTGCGTGTTTGTGTGTGTGTGTGTGTGTGTGTGTGTGTGTGTGTGATGTCTATAAAATATATTCATATAAACGCCCCCATGTTTAAAATTCAAACTCAATCCCGAAGTTTTTTACGAAATAAATTCGAAACAAAAGAGGTTCAATGTTGGGCTTCTTGTAATTAAATTCGACGAAACAATGCAAGCGTGGGCGTATAGTATTATTCAATACTACAGTCTAACGAGTTTTTGGATTGAATGCAACCCACGCAATTCATATGCGTGTACGAATGTGAAACACGATATTTGCAAACCTACTATTTATCTACGAAGCTACTTCTATATATTCACTATATAAAAGTAGGTACTAACCCGTCCTAGCTTCGCTCGGATATTTACTTCTTTTTCTTTCATAAATGCATCCAGTCATTACCTATTTGCAAAACTAACAATTAGGAACATCTATTTCAAACGACGACTGAGTTACTATATTTAATTAAACTATTTAATTTCTCGCCCAATTTACAAAAAAACTTATTATGCACCTTCCTCAGTAATCACTCTACCTGTTGTTGAAAACTGTGAGAAATTCCATCCAAAACCTTTTGAGTTTATCACAAACAGACAAACAGACACGACGGGGAACTTTGTTTTATAATATTTAGAGATAACTCGCCGTAAAGCAACATGTTCTTCATGTATTGTGTTTCGGTTGGGGAGGTGTGGTTGCTGGATACACATTATTAAGGGCGACCATCTTAGTCCTCAAGAGTAGGAACGCATGCGCGTCCATCCTTAAATAGAACTTCTCTTCTATTTGAGATTGGATGTGGTTGTCCATGGGCTGCAGTGACCACTTAACATCAGGTAGCCTGCACGCCCGTTTCTTACTCTTTATAAAGGTACACATATCAAGCGTTTAAATTGATATCATACACTCCTTTCTCATTCTCCATTCATAACGCGTCGCTATAAATATTTTTTCTTAGTAACGTATAGCAGTTTTACGTGTAACAGCCTTGCTAGCGATAAAACCAGAACGTAGCAACAACAGTAGGTTAACTACGTATAATACAAATACAAATACAGACACAGACACAAATACCGGAAAAAGGATACACCAAGAAAAGAAACAACTATTCAAGGTGGAAGAATTAGGAAGAGGAGATAGCTGTATAAGGAGTAACTTAGGCAACTTTTATTTTTAAATGTTACGTATAAAATAATGACAAAGCGGACGAAGTCGCGGTCACAGCTTGCTTTAAATACATTTCGCGATAATTTTCATTTAAAATCAAATCATTAAAGACCACTTTGAACACAGCTGTCGAGTATTTGGTTTTCACAAACATATTTGTATTTTATTGAAGTGGCCCTCATAATCCGCCGCCCTCATAATCCGCCCTAAAGCTTTACTTGTTTTGGTTGTTGAGGTTCGGTTGCCGGCTACACTTTGAAGCGAGTTACTACTACTTAACATCAAATGGTTTGCATACTCGTTTGCTGTTCTTCTCAAATAAGAATAAATCAATACACAAGGGTAATAACAATGACAAAATACAGAAGTGTAAACAAAGCGGTCTTATCGCTGATAGCGATCTCTTCCAGACACCCTTTGGGTAAAAAAATTGGGTGTAATACTATATTTATTGATTAAATTCAATTACGTAATGTTGCCAGCGTTTGGGAAATCATCCAAAGGACAGTAATTTGGATGAAACTTTTTATATTTAATTAATTAATATTTTTTTACTTACTTCATCTTATATTTAGGGTTATTTAGTTTTAAAACATTTTATGATATGTTTATGTTATTTTCTTATATAAAATATTTTTTCATTCCTTCTGAAATTATAAGATCTATTTGTCGTACACAATTTATATAATATAGAAAAGAAAGAAAATACGATTTATTCACGGTAAAACTTACGGCACACAAAAAATGAAAACTTAAATTTACACTTAAAGATATACTATTATTCTAGGGTACAATAGTGCAATACACTGTTTTAATATAAATTTAAAGGAATGTATATAAAAGATTAATAATTAGACACTTTAGGCTAAATAATACAAGCCCTTATCCGAAATACAATCGCATCATGTATGTACGAAAGCATCAGGGAACACGTCCTCCACGTCCTCGAGTCGAAGCAAAAGTGAGCTACGTCGAAAGATTAACATCGAAGATATGTATTAATTCTATTGCCCGAGCTACCCGCGTGACGTCACATGCCAAGCAGGGTGAGGTACTACCGTCTAACAATACACTAATATGGAATAAATGTATTACATAAAGGTCAAAACAGATGGCGCCCCTGTGCTATGGTTTTTCGGTTAATATTTACGCAGTGATTTATAAATAGTTTATGGCTATATAGTGGAATTAATGTTTTTTATTCTTTTTTCTGTATTTTTTATTTAGTTTTCTTATATTTCGCTTTGTTTAATTTCGTGATATGCCTTACTATGTGTTGGTTACTTTAATAAATACTGGCTGTGATTAATAAATAAAAAAGAAAAAACTTTTACATTTATATTTTGGTCAAACACAAAACTGTTAATCTGTCGTTTGCACCTTCTGCATCTTTAGTCTCTTACTATCTCGTCATTTGGTATTTATTGCATCAGTATGGCTTGAATACATAATATACGTGTGCAGTTTTGATCATTACATATGCAAAAGGACCGTACAAAAGCAAACATTACAATATCGCTCAAATAGCAATATGACAACTACATTTTGTTAATTTTACAAGAATAAGAATCAAATATTTATGGAATGTTTAAATAATTGAATTAATTTTGACAACAATATTGAATACTTCGTCTTATTAATAAAACTAACGTTATTACATATTTTCTTTCTGTATATAAATTGTAAACGTCCAAACATTTTTCTTGAAAGCGACAACATATACAAACCTTCGTCTTCAAACACTCTGTCTATTAATCAAAACCGCATTAAAATCCATTGCGTAGTTTGAGAGATTTAAGCGTACAGATAGCGGGAAGTGACTTTGTTTTATAAGGTTTCCCCTTTTCCTAATAGGTGCGCGGAAACGGGTGAGGGGGGGGGGGGTCGTAAAACGTCAAATAAGAAATCAAGATGGCGCAAATGACCGCGGACTATACTTACAAAAAATTATAAAAAATTAAATCTGTCGGTTTTAATAAACAAGTTAAAAAGAAGACACGAATTTTCAACGCATAATCCATCATGTTAAAAACGCTAAACGAAAAAAATAACCATACAAACGACGCATTTAAAATCTTATAGATATTGTGTTGTATATGATGAAATAAAGTACGTCAAAAAATGTAAGCAATTTATATTTATGATGAAGAAAACATGCCGATGGCATTTTCATGATAATTCCGGAAAACGCCGCGAGCGAATATCGGCGAAAGCTATGGATTAATGGAAATATAATTTATTTTGTACATGTAATCCGATTACGTACATTTTGAAATAATCACTCGTGTAGCAAAATAATATTTAAACATTTCGGTAAGGTTAACGCGTCTTTTTGGTTTGGTTTGATTTAGATTTTTTTTAAATAGGTCCAAATGATCCACATACAAACTTACGACTTGCAACTTTCGAGAATTAGTTAGCCCCCAAGACAAAAGTGACGAAAAATTTGAATTCGCACTTATTCTCCTATGAATTGTTAACTTTAAACTACCGATACTAATACTAAGCTAATCCTTTAAATATTTATGTTATCCTTTAAATATTGTTACTCTTAATCAAAAATCACGGGATCGTTGTGTACTAATTTATATACAAATATTGAGAGAGAGAATATGTAAAAATATAGGGGGCGCTTCGGGCATCAGAAGCGATACTGCATGGATTTAACCAAATGTATAGTTAGCGACTTATTCCATTAAACATTTACGGCAATCTAGTGTTACAATCATAATAGCAATTACATATATTGACAAATGACAATAGAAAGTGCTAGGACAGTTTATTGAAACAGAGCGGTCCATGTTTCGCGACGCATATAATGCGTTACCAGCTAGACTAGAACTACAGTCCCTGTTTATAAAAGTTCAGGTAAAACGAAATAGGCAGATGCGGCGATCAGGTGATGTCCTCCGATTCGATGACATTTTTTTTCAATCTACCTTATTTTTAGCGCAACTATCCTATTTTTCTTGAGAGCTACAACATTTACTTCAGTAATTTTTGACAACAATATGATTGAAACGCATAAAACATTGACTGCTATGGTATAATTATAAATTATTAATTCTGGCTTTTGTAATTTTCTTATTATTTCATATGTATAAAAAGTAATGCGCAGAAAATGTAACGGATAATATATGTATATCTAAATGCGACATAGTTTTTTTTTATTTAACTTTTTTGTTCTATTATTGAATATGTGTATATTATTTCATACTTGTTTTATAATTAATATAACGAATGACAAATACAATGTAGGTAATTTAAGATAGCAAATACTAATCTCAGTTTCCACTCATTATCTTACATTATATATTGTATTTCTCTGTAAGTGTTTTTTCTAAAATCTAAATATTATATCTGCTACGCCGAGAATAGAACTTAAAACCGTCTGCGTATCAGATTGGTATAGTTACCGTAGTGCCAGGTCGTCAGAATTTATGAATTTTACTTTCTAAAAATAAACGAGGCGTGAGGAAAATAATAAGTACCTAATGTTTAGGCCTTAGTTAAGTAATTCTGTCTGAAAACTTGGCAGACAGAATTTAGACTTCACTTAAAAGTTATGTCATTCAATATTGCCAAAACCACCATAGTTCACTTAAAAGTTAGGAGATTGGCAAATCCGCAATTGATTTGAGACGGAATGTTCCATGTTATCCCTTATTGTATGAAGAATACTAATAATATTTTAAAAGGTGGAAGGACTATAGTTTGGATGGGGAAGTACCACCGCCGTCTTCATAAAGCCGCCGTAATCATTACTTGTGTTTCGGTTGGAGAAATGAGGTCGCCGGCTACAGTGTGAAGCGAAACGACCATCTTAGTTCTCAAGAGTAGCAACACATCTACTTTCGAGCTCAAATAGGATTTTGCTCGTGTTTGTGATTGTATATGGATGTCTATGGGCTGCGACTACTTAACATCAGGTGGTTTGCAAGCTCGTTTGCTACTCTCCTCACATTAAAAATCGTAGTAGATTATATACAGACCTCGTTTTGAAAGTCATTAAATTACCGACTCGTTGGGTGTTTCTTAGAGATGAGGCGGCGGAAACTCTAATGACGTTATCTATAAAAATATCCATGATAATTTTATTTAAAATAAGGTTATGTGAGTTTTGAAACTGCGATTTTTGTAAGCACTACACGTTTAACGATCTCTTTTCTTATCGTAGAAAATTGAGGCAAGCTTTGTGGTGTTAAAATAATAAAAAAACTCTGACTAAATCGCGGGTATCATCTCATATCATAGTTCGAAATAAAACAACACATTTGATATTTTCGTCCTCATAAAATCTTTATTATAACACCCTTTAAACCTACGCTGAATACGGTAAGGGCGGCTTCAAGCAAGCACCGTTGCATCACCAGTACGATTGTCGTGCGACTTCCATACTCAAAAAGCAATGCGACTACCGCGCGACACTTGATTGTCACAGCGACTGGTAGCGCGTCAGTCGCGTGCGAATCTCAAATTCGGGCCAGTGTTGAGAAGGCAAACCCATAAAATGTGGAACTGTATTATTATTATTAAATTTTATAAAAGTATGTATATTGTTACATAAGCTCTATTCATACTCCGATTTTGGAAGGATCAATCTATTGTTGTCTTTTGTAATTATTACCTGAATGCCGATGGCGCTGAGAAAGAACCAACAGCATCAACAATTTTCACCGTATGAAATTCGTTTTGGAATAAAATACTTCAAACTTATCTAATCATGTCGCACGTTTTTATTTGTAGGTACAAGGGATCTTTGTTGCGCTGTTTGCAACCTAATGTGAAACCGCCCTAACGTACACTTCACTAGAAAACGCTATAAAACAGAAATACTGTGATAATAATATCAACGTCACAAACGTAAAAGCTACATCGTCAACGTAGAGTACTTTTATAGACCAACAGATAAGTAGTTAGAAAAACAATGAAAAATAATATTCATACTTTGGTATCTATAATAAAACTTTGCTAATGGATGGGTCTAAAAACAGTCTAGGTTAAATTAAAATAGGGAATGTTCCTTCAGAAATAACAAACCACCTATTTTTTGTTCCAACCCTTAAGAGCTTAGGGCTGAGACGAACAAAAAATACGAGGAACATTGCAAAGCGGTACAAGAATTTGTGAACTTTTAGAGTTACTGCGGAATTTTTTTCTTAAGCATTACAAAGATCATTGTGGTTTGACTCTGACAAGTCTACCGTATATTTTTAGAACGACCGCTTTTCTATTCTTCAGTAATGATGTTTTGTTTTTAACTCTCGACTAAGAGAGTGTTATAGCCTCTTGTTTTACATCAGGACCTGGTACGGTAACTTCGGGTTTTTATTCAGTCGGAGCCCGGAATAACCCTCCCCCCCCCCACTTAACAGTGAGCGACGGCTAGCATAGTGAAGTCAGGGTGCAACCCCGAGTTCAAGCTCAAGCAAAGAGGACTTTCTCAAGGACTGTATTCCCCCACCCAAAGAAGCTAGAACATCCCCACAATGATGAAGGCGGTCATTAAATTTTGTTTAAATTCAATTAACCTTGAAGATGAAGATTATGAATGTTATCGAGGCGTCCCTACTTAGTGTCTTTCAGTCAACTTGAACATGGCATTAGTTTGAGCTGGTCGGAAAAGTGTCACGTATATAATTATTGTGTCATTCGCAATAGGAGAAGCAGAAATATATATATATACGTATGTTTATGTATGCGTGTATGCGCCTATGTGTGTATGTTTATATGTTTGTTTGCATGTATGTATGGTGTGTATATGTGTATATGTGTAAATGAGGCAGTGTGCCTGTGAATGTGTGCCTTCACGCATTTGTATGTATGTTTGCTTGAGTGCATGCGAGAATACTAATACATTTTCTAAAAAAAAAAATGATGTGGGAAACAAGGACAACAAATTTTGCCTGTTTCCCACATCATTTATAAATGAAATGGAAATCAGAGTGCTTCGAAATGAAGTTCACAAACTTCTGAACCGCGTATCCTTAAAATAGTGCTGCGTTCTCAGCCGATCATGAATAGTGCATGAGGCTGAGACACCCGACAACTCCCCGAGGTGTTATTTAGCTCCGTCGAAATAAATAACACTACAACCATCGACCATTTTATACCTCTCAAAAACTTAATTGAAAATCTTCCGCGTTAGTATTGACCTCTCGTACAATGAAAGAAGAAATAAAATAATTAATTTAAGTTGAACAATGAACTAAGTGAAAATTAAAATATTACAATAGTTAGGAAATAAATACAACAAAGTACAATAGTTAGTAAGTACCATTAGTAAATGTCCCTATGCTCCATATGGCCGATACATTCCATGTGGGTCAAACGGTACGGTGGTCCATGCGATCCATACGGTCCACGCGGTCCACACGGGCCATAAGTTCCATTAACGAGTAACTATGATGAACATATAACTATAACTAGAAAGTGTAATAGATTTACCGTCTATACGGCATACGGCATACATTCCGTCCATACAATCCATATGATCCATTTTCCCATGGTCTTCAATAGTCACCAAAGCAAAATGTCATCTGAAGAGCACGCAGGTTGATATAATATAGCAATTGTTGCTTAAATAGACTGTAGATTGCTGGACAGAAACATATATGAGATCAGCAGCGGTACCTTCCAGGTCGAACTGTTATTCTAATGTCTCAAAGTCAGATATAGAAAAGTTTTTCTCCAATTTATTAAAAATCAGATATGTGCGCCGAGGATTTAATGGCAATCGCTAGAAAATACTTAAAAGAAATACCTCAGATTTTACTGTAAATTTTATCCAAAGATTAAAATAATGTGATTACAATACTTTTATTAAATCTCACGATTTCTTTGTCATCTCGATGCGACCTCTGAAATTGAATTTAAATCAATTATTCAAAATCGTACGTCAGTTTGAGGCAATCAATTTTTTCGTTTTACCGATGGGTCCGACAGACGTTGCCCTGCTCGAAAAAATCTACAATACATTTTATTAACGGCAGGTGCATTGTATCATACTCCACTGATGATAACTTTGATGGCATTTAAGGACAGTCGAGTACCATATGGAACTTAATGACCATATGGACCGAATGTCTAAGGATTGTATAGAGTATATTTCTTGTATGAACCGTATAGACTGTAAAAACCATGTGGACTGCATACGATTTTAAACTAACATCATCGCGTAATTTATACATATTATCAACTGGGTCGGCAATATCGGCAATTAAAAAAGCGTTAATCGTGATTACCCGTTATATGATAAAATACATATGGACTGAAGTAACCCAAAGGATCTTAAAAACCGTAGAGCTTTTATTTATCGTGATAGTCGTAATGACCGTATGGACCGTGCGGGCCATAAGTACCATATAGAAAAGATTTACAGAAGATACCACTAGAATATACCACTAGATTTTATATAATTAAAGTTTAATCTTGACCTACGATTTTTATAAAGGTTTTTGATTTCAACATTACTTCAAAATCCTTTTTAAGATAGAAAGTTCTAGACTAAGGGCGTACGTTAACCTAAATTTTAATACATTTAAACTTTATCTAATCTGGAAGCAATTTACCTTTCCGAGCGTTCCATAAGGTACTATTCTAGTTGAACGGCCGGTAAGGGAGGCCTTATATAAAATAGACGATAAATCTACTAGAAATGAAACAAGTATTTTAATATCGAGCTTCATATTGATAAATTACCTTTATATGATACTAGCAGGGTGACCAATGGATTATTACCACGCCCACATTTTTTAAATTTAAATCCCAATTTTACTCTAATGGAGTACTTAAAAATCTCGCGAATGTGTCTTCTATTTTTAATAGACTGGGTGTGTCTCGCGTCATTGTCCATATTTAAAAATCCGCCGCGAGAGCCTACATTCGCGTCTTCAGCCTTACTTTGTGAAGTTTTACCCGAAACAGTTTTTTATGACATAGTTCAGCTATTTTGTACAAAATTTCTATCCACAAATCGTACTAGTTAGGACACGACATCACTTCATCGAGGGAAATTCATAGTGCTTAAAAGAATTTGCAATTAAATAAATCCAATTATTAAATATAGAGTAATATAAACAAAATCATAGTTTAATTAATAAAAAGAATAAAAATGTATTATTGTTTATATTGTACTATTTACCTAAATATACTATATAAGACATTAATAAAGAATAGAGAAGACAAAGAGGAAGCGTAATGGTATAAAGCGTCACGCAATTTGCAATCGCGCTGTAAGAACTCCCAATTATTTTTACTCCCTAATTCCAACTTAACCCCAAAACACACCATGATATTTCACATCAAATATATGCCATTTCTAAATAACCTAGTACTGTAGCAGGTCCCGGGTCACTTTTGGCCGGTTTATGGCGGAGCGGACTAGCAATTTTCTGGACGAATACCCATGTTATTGTGTTACAAATATTGCCAAGATTACAGGTTCGATAAAGGAACTCAGGAAAGTTCATTTTGCAGACACACGAGAAGTTTTTTGAAGTGAAAACTTATTTAGCGGCTTTAAGCACTTTTATTTAAACTCGCGTTAGGACACGTGACCTGATCGAATTTCGTAAGACGGCGCGACGTAGGAGAGGAAGTATCCCCTCTCTTTCTTCTGTTTCATTTAGGCGGTGCAGGTTGCTTGAGCGAATGTGCGTGTAATTACCGTACTGTTTAACGAAATTATTAATATAGATATACATTATTGATGTAATAATTGTAATATGTTTTTACTTAGCAATGTTAATATTTAAGTTTTCACTTCTGCCGGCACTCCCGGAGTGCACCCCGTAGATTCTGTTCTGTAAGTTTAGCCGGTTGCATGACTCCTGGTCACGGTTAATTTACTTACAGTTACCATATGGTAGAGCCGTTAGAGCTCGCCCGGGGCGGCATCATCGCCACCCTCATAACCCGCGGTAAAGCCACATGTTCTTCATGTATTGTGTTCCGGTTGGGGAGGTGTGGTTGCCGGATACACGTTATTGGAGGCGACCATCTTAGTTCTCAAGATTAGGTACGCATCCGCGTCCACCCTTAAATAGAACTTCTGTTCTATTTAAGATTGGAGGTGGTTGTCCATGGGCTGTAGTGACCACTTAACATCAGGTGGCCTGCATGCCCGTTTCTTACTTTATCACAATAAAAAAAAAGTTTATTCGTGACCACGAGCTAATTCGAAATGTTATCGTTATCTATAAAAATGTATTAATTCCGCGATGTGATTGTTTTAAAATTGTATAACACAAAAAGTTTGTAAAAAACGAATGAAAATATAAGTTAAAAGGTTTCAGCTGGCTCTTTTCTTCCGGTCAACGTTAGCTAACAGGGCGTTCAAATCCGATGTACTGTTTTTAAATTGTACCCTTGACATTCATTAAGTGTATGTAAATACTTTATAATGATATAAAATATTTGAATATGAAATTGAATTTAAGAATTAAAGATAACTGGTACTTTTCTTTTATAATATTGAAATCCGAAACGGCCATACAGTTATTCTGATATCCGTCTGTGGACATGTGTAACCAACTCCATACAGAAGAAGAGGCCCAATCGTAACCTAACCAAATGAAAAATCAATCACATGATAAGTGACAGAGCTGCCGAGGAAGAAAATGGATTGAAGTAGGGAACAAGCGCACAGTTCATCTGACATCGGCCGCTTATGAACACATGTAACCAACTCAAGATACAATAGAAGTCTCATTTGAAATCGGTTAGATTTGTGACTACTTCCGAGGACTAAGTTGTTCGCCTCATATGTATGTGATTAGTAACCACACGTTTCTGCTAAAACTCAAAACTCAACTAGAAATTAGTAGCGGAGGCACCTCCCCGGTTCGAACTATTGTCGTACCTGGAAAATGATTACAAAACAAGAAAATGATTAACAAAAAAATAGACACGGAGAACAAAATGAGTACAGGCCACCAGGGCGCTGGACCAACGATGTACTGATTTTACATGGTACCCTTGACATTAATTATGTGCGTGTAAAAGAATTAAGGTTTGAATTCTAATTTGAAATACAGAAGATAAAAATACTAAAGAAGAGTTTACACAATACAGCGTCTTGATAAAATAGAAAAGTTACCATAATAGCTTTTACACGTGGCGTGAAGTTCCTTGCACGTGGGCCGTGCGGTAAAGCCCACGCGTGCCTTATGCTAACAAGACACTTGTGCACAATGTTAGTCTTGTACACAATATCTTGTATACATATAATAATTAAAGATCCCCGTGTCTGTACTTCACAGGTATTTCCAAAAAAAACTAATTCAAATTGAAATATTTTATTTCATTGTAAGGTATTTACATTAACTTAATGAATGTCAAGGGTGCATCAGGGGAATAGTTTGGGACACTGACAATAAGTATTGAAATCTCTCTCTCTTCGATTTTAAGCTAATATCATTGCAAAATGTATACATTTTACTAGTTAACGGGTACTCACAATGTTACACGGCTCGTGGTCACGGCTAAACTTCAGTGTTCCTCAAATTATCTATTTTTGTCTGTAGATTGATGTGTAAATTTGAAATCGCTTCAAACCAAAATTACGAAAATTTAAATTGCCTGAATTATTTGAGTATATATTAACAATCTGTATCTTACAGTAAATTAAGTTAGGGGTTTACTTAATAAATATTTTATTTTAAGTAATGTTGAACTTTACAAAATCGATACGCCAAAAGTACTATGAAATTTTATTAGATTTTAAAATCGGAAGCAAAGATGGTTTTTGTTCAAATAACTATTTCAAATAAGAGATACATAGAATGCGAGATTTAACCACCCGCCGCCATCTTGGGAACTTGGGGACTCAGATGCAGACAGGTCTGTAAATGCGAGAGACACCACGGAGCACAGCTATTCAAGAATATATGAGGAAGAGATACATGGAAAACTAGATTTACAGACCCGCCGCCATCTTGGGTCTTGCGGACTCAGTGCGCAGACAGATCTGTAAATGCGAGTGATAGCACGGGGCATAGCTAGTTAGTAATAAGTGAGTAACACCCACACTATAAAAATAGGTGGCTTATTGACTAACAGTGTACTTGTTTCAAGCAGTACAGTATAAGGTTATGATGTTGATATTGTGCTATTTTTCGATATCATAATTAAATATTGTATTGTGATGTGACAATATATTTTTGATATGAATTATATAAACATCATAAAATTATTATATTTACGTAATTCGTTCAAATGTTGAATTTAATACACCAAATATTGTTTATGATAAAATGAGGCTTTCGGATACTGGCCATAGAAAAGATAGGATTTAAAAAAAATAAGCAAAAACAGCGGGAGTTGAAAAAACAATGACAGTGAATATAACAAAATATGAAACCGAAATCTAAGATAAAGATAATCTTTTAGTGGAGTAACTGAACTCATATAGAATCACCAGATTTTAATATCGTCCACAATAACATCAGCAATATGAATAAAAATTACACCTCCTCAGTTGAAGAACTCCATCGCTCAACGACATTCATCACCGGTAGGGATGTAGGTAGTAAGTAGTAGGTAGGTAGTGATGTAGTAGGGGATTGCCCAGGTAATATTCCTTGAAGCTCGCAATCACCTTGCGAAGTAAAAATACGGGTGTTATTTAATATGTGTATCTTTGTATCTGTGGGTTTATCTATGTATTTTATTAGAGTCCCTAAAACATAGAAGCAGGTGAGTTTGAAAAAACGAGTGATACCACGGGGCACAGCTAGTCGGTAATAAGAAACACCCACACTATACGAAAAGCGTGTGGCTTATTGATTAACTTTTAACATAATACAGTGTTCTCGTCTGAAGGTTGTGAAGACCTTTTAGGTATCTCGCTCATCTATTTTCTGTACAAATAATAAAATTATAACTGATTGCTTTTTACATGGACGATATATGAGAAAAACTATTTTTAAGGGCATTTATTAACGTTATGAATCCGAAACCGAAATTGATAAAATTTCTTTTGTTTGTCTGTTTGTTTTCTGCTTATCTGTTTGTCTGCATGTCTACTTATCTACATGACTGCTTGTATACTTGTTTGCTTGTCTTCATGCCTGCTTGTCTGCACCTCTGCTTGTCCACTTGTTTGCTTGCCTGTTTGTCTACGTGTCTGTTTGTCAGCTTCCTTTTTGTCTGCTTGCCTGGATGTTTCCTTGTCTGTTTGTCTGGTTTACAGCGTGTTTGATCAGGATACAGGATGTTACTTGTCTGCTTGTCTATTTGTCTCTGCGTTTGACTACTTCTAAAAACAGATACGGTTGCCTCGCTTGCAAGCGTAGTCAGCAACCGTACCTCTCCAACCGAAACACAACCTTACCGCGGTAATTGAGGCGGCGGTTGTAATCATTCGATCGAATTGTAACTACCGCCTAGTATCTAGTGACAATGAATGATTAGCTCTCAGTTCGAGTTTGAACTAAATTAAGTTAGTTAGAATCGATTAATGAGTTCCGTGGGACGCCACATGATCGTTAGTTGCCAAATTGTGAGTTTCGAATTTGATACCATTGTAGTCTAACTTCTATTTGTTGGATTGTTATACAACTGTTCTATAAGGAAGGTAATGAATTATTGTTTTTGAATAATTAGTTACAGCTATATGTGTATGTGTGAGTGCGTGCATGGATTCGAGCATGCGTATGTGCGTGTAAGCTGAGCACAATGGTAATTCCATTGGCTTTTTATATGAGAAGAGCAAACGAGCATGCAAACCACCCGATGTTAAGTAGTCGCAACCCATAAACATCCACGTACAACTGCAAACACGACTGAAATCCTATCTGAGCTCGAATTCAAGAAGCAAGCTCGAACTCGAGATGTTCGCCTCGCTTCAAAGTGTAGCCGGCAGCCACACCTCTCCAACCGAAACACAAGTAATGCTTTATAGCGGATTATGAGGGAGACGGTGGTACCTCCCCGGTCGAACTATAGTTTTACTATAGGCACTATAGGTTGAACTATAAGCACAGATGCAAATATACACACTATATAAATTAAAATATAACGAAGTAATGAGAAGGCATCAATGGTAGGTGCGGCCCATATACCTATCCCACTGTTTAATAGGCGAGCTGACAGTCATCGGGGGACATAATTGAATCCAGCAGGTTATCAGCGGCCTATTACTAGCAGGACTCGTTTAAGGTCGCGACTGGTCCCCTGGTCAGCGCGATGATACGGCTCACCAACTGGGAGATCGCGCTCTACCACGTAGAGGTGTAATGAATGGCCTCTTCGAGATTTGGCGGAGCCAGATTTTGCTGCGCCTGATGACATCTACGATCTGTGACGTGGGATTTCGGCAAGACGTAGCTGTGCATTATCTCAAAATTATTTTGCAGCATAATTATGTTTTATGTTTACATTTGTTTATTTTATTTTATTATTATCCCTTAAAATAGTGTCTTGTTATATGGCGTGTTATATGACGACAAATATATTATTTCTTTTTGGAAAAAATACATGTTACTGCGACTCGCTACTCGTTCGTCGTACGCAATGTCCCGTTTACCCAAGTTTCAAATTGGATCGCCATTGTTTCACTTCAACTTGTCTACAGACTTAAGGAATGATTAATTACTCCGCTAAAGTAACACGTACCTAATTATTTCGAATTACGTAACTTTGTAGCGAACTCATGAGTGAAGTATGTTGACTTTAGCGATTTTGGGTATTACAAAAATTTTATCCCTTTACTGCTTCGTTGGTTGCGAAATTGTTGTGCTAATAATGCTTATATTTTACTTGTTTTTAAAAGATTCAGGCTCACAAAAGATACTCCTATAGTGGTCTAGTGGCAGGATTTCGACCTCCCACGGTAGTCCGGGTACACATCCCTGGCTCCTTCGGCTTTCAAAATTCTATTATCAATTTTTTGTATATTATTCATGCGATTTTACAGACGACTTTCGTCCTGTTTATGGTTGTATGTGGATAGCCACGAGTTGCAGCGACTACTTAACATCAAGCTCTATTTAACAATTGCTTGCTTGTCTTTTTTATGTTAAGAATACTCGCCACGAGTAACTTCCGCCGAGGACTCGACGGAGAGGATATATCGGGCTCCAATCGACTAAGAACCTGAATGATGTTCCACTGCAGAGCACAGCCGTGAATACTCTCTCACATATTTCCGAATCCCCACCAGAGACAATGCATGCTTGTCTGCTACTCTTCACACAATAAAAAGTGCTGTTTGGGCTTAGGAATGGTTGTTATGGGTAGTATATTAGGGTATTATTACGTAGAGTTGAGAATGAATGTTAAGTTTTGGTAATCACGCAAGATACTCGTATCTTTAAAAATTACCATTTTTTTACATGTCAAAACAAACGTGAATGGAGAAGGCTTTTCAATCCCCGGTTACATTTTTGTGCAATACGATCGCTCTGACGACTAGAATGAAAGGTTAGGGTGTTTGCATACTGCCGATTTTAATTTTAATATATTAACGACTATCTTTATTTTTTATATGTCAAATTAGAAAATTCGTTTGAATGAGTTTTTCCAATTAATATTTCACATAGTCCCACATTTTTATTCTATTTAAGCCAGACGTCACGATACACGTCAGCCGTCCGACATGACATAGACGACATAGACATCGACATGGAGTGAAGCAGACTGAAAATCCGTGCCGTGGAGTTCCTACATCTACATATACCTCATTTATTTATTCATCAATTAATCAAGTAATTTAAATTTAACTCCAATACAAAAATTTTTAGCTTTTATTTTACACCCTTTGAGGTTTGAGGGTTGGGAGAAAAGTTTTTATTTTACACCCTTTGGGGTGGTATTTTCTCTTTAAATTTTATCAATACCAAAAGGAAAAAATACCCTTTTAAACAAAAAAATATTTTTCCAAATCGATTTATAAATAACGTAGCTATGCCGCAACAAACGTTAACAAAATCCAACTGAATTAAAAATCTCCTTTTTTGAACAGTGTTATAAGTGAGAGACAGAACGCGACAAACATAACGCCTACACATCTACCGTCTCATGTGACGCAACGCTACAAAAGGCTTCATAAAAATCGTAAAGTAGCATATTTATGGCCCGCCTTATATAGTTTGTTGTCCCATTGAAACTATCATGGACACCGCCAGATTAAAATTCCTTTGTTGTGGACGTATTGAACACTGAAATGGCTGGTACCATACTTTTTAATCTTGTAATATTAGTTTTATATATGGTAGAGCTATTAGAGCTCGCCCGGGGCGGGACCACCGCCACCCTCATAACCCGCCGCAAAGCAATATGTTCTTCACGTATTGTGTTTCGATTGGGGAGGTGTGGATGCCGAATACATATTAGGCGACCACCTTAGTCTTCAAGAGTGGTAACGCATGCACGTCCATCCTGAAATAGAACTTCTGTTCTATTTGAGATTAGACGTGGTTGTGCATGGGCTGCAGTGACCACTTAATATCAGGTGGCCTGCATGCTCGTTTTATACTCTTTCATAATAAAAAATATATATAGTTAGAGGGAAATCCTATAGTTACTCTACTCTTACCCTACAGTACTATCGACTCTCGTGGGGAGGAGCGGGTTACGGATTAGGACCTCGAGGGTTTCTTTACCCCGGCCTTTTGCTCTAGGGAGTCGTACACCCCTCGGATGGGTCGCTCGGCGACATTGACCATTATATGTAACACCGTTATATTACTTAAAATATACCAATTTAATCGGAATAAAATCGATGGCCGTCACGGCCCACACTGTTTAGTGGGTGGCTACGGACTTCAGGCGTACAAATGTCCAGCAAGCTAGCAGTCGTTCCCCCGGTGCTCGAAGGACCGAGCAACTCCCGCGGGAACGGCCGGCCGTCTGTAAGACTATCGTGTAGGGACGAAATACCCCTGAGTCAGGTAAGTGACGCCTGGTCGCCAGGCTCGTACATGTGATCCGCCAGCCAGGTCACAAATTCATCCAGTATTGCCACTCAGAGATGGCGCGCCACCACGTACCTGACATGATACGTGAATGTAAGTTTGTTTGTTACGCTTTCTCGACAAAACCGATTATCATGACACTTTGTACACATATTCTTAGATGTTTTAAGAAAGACATAGGATACTTTAATTAAAAAAAATATTAAAAAGAATATATTTTGACAGACATGTTTTTTTGTCAAAAATATTGAAAATCTACAACTTCAAAGCCTTTAAACTGATATCTTATTGACTATGGCTTCAGCTGTTTTGAAGTTTTATATATTTCATGTTATGTACCAGTTTAGGTACGTGCCAGGTTAGGTACTAGTTTATAATTTTAGTTATTACTCGCTGCAATGATCTTTGATGTTTATTAATGGGCTTCAACGCCAGCGAAGCCGCGGGTAAAACTAGTAGTATAATATACGTGTCACGTGAAAAATAAACATTGTCAGAACGTTAGAATGGCAGAGAGTAAATCTGCAAATATCTCCAAATCAAAGTAAGGAAGAAGGAAGGGATTACGGAAACAAAGTTGCCCCAATAAAAGCCAAACTTTTCCCATATATTTTCCTGAACTCTGAAATGTTTCCGTCAACTTTTTCCTCTTTTGACGCAAATCTCAAACAATTGTTATGCAGAACGATGATTTATGACGGATTGGTACAACGACTATAATAATAATAGAATTCGAGGAAGATGGAGATTTTCTAAACCGTCGCGACGTAACAGTATTTATGGTATTCGTTTGAAAACGTCTAAATGTTTGTATGTATTTCTGTGGAATCGTAGTTAAATCACTTTTGAGCGTGTTTTGAATTGAAACCAGTTCTCTTATTGTGTTTTACTAGAAAAGGACATTTTCCGTACATCTACAGCGTTAAAAAAACATTCGTTTTTACCGCTGACCACCTGATTTGCTTCAAGCGTCTCATTCTTTGGTATCCATTGCACTAATCCACGTGGCATACGTGACAAGCTGCCTTATTATATTTCACTATAATCCTTTCATTTTAAAAACCATATTTGTCACATAGATCTTATATGACAAAAGAATACTTCGAAACTGTCTGGATTATACCATTCAATTGTAAAGAAAGACTTTTTGGATAAGGGCTCGGAGCTGATAAACGGAACGAAACAATTCACTGTTAGTACTTGGAGAACACTTCACATGAAAAGCCCTTGGAATCGTGCGTGTTTACAAAGGCGGGTCAAGTGCGAACAGTCTGTTTATTGGAACACAAGTACGTACGTTCTCAACCAAATGTATACAAATGGATAAAATTGGAGTGTCTGTCTGTTTCAAAGAAATTCGCTTCTATGCTCATTATAATGATTATTTGTACCGTAAGAAAACGATAAATCTCTTGTCTCCCTGATTTCGATATAAACACAAATAAGTGAAATAAAAATGTCTGTTCAAAGATTTGCCATTTTTACGATCTTAGATATTTGTATTGAAACATAGCGTTATATTCCTTTCAATATTTGTCTTTTGAAGTTTCCATCTAATCAAGGAATCGTTATTATTTCGTAGTTATGTCCATCTATTAGTCTGTTCGTCTGACCATCGGCGTGTCTATCCATCTATCCATTTGTCAGTCTATCAAACCCACCGTCTCCCTCTCAGACTATTTATCTGTCTGTCTATTGATCTGTTAGTCTATCAATATATCCGTCTATACTTTAATCCGTCTATCTGTAAGTCAGTTTGTCCATTTGTTCATCTTCGACTACGTCTATCAGTAGGTCCAAATATTATTACCGTTTCACTTAGAGTCGAAGTCAAAATCAAATATTTTATTTCATTGTAATGTATTTACATACATACACTTAATGAATGTCAAGGGTACAATGTAAAATCAGTACATCGGCTTTGAGCGTCTGTCGGCTTTGGTTGACCGGTAGAAAAAAACCGGCGGAAAAAAACGTAACTACTTTAAATAATTTGGATAGCAAATTGTTCTATAAATTACATTTTACCACAGACCATCACAAAATACTAAAAAGAGAAATTGCGTCCATAAAGAATTGATTTTTTTATCTATGACAGCCTGTCATTAATCATAGAACGCCTGTGTTATGTCAAAAGTAAAATAAATGGCTAGACGGAGTGTAGGTATTGACGAAACAAGTCTTTATTTGATTTTGAAGGGTTCTTCACACGTGCGTAAACGAGTCAAGTGCGAACAGAAGACGCGGGAAAATATACTAAATAGTCGCTTATTTCTATTGTTACCTTCATCAAACACTTCATTTGCAAATTGGAGTTCGTATGAAGGATTCTTAGATGAGATCTGAATACGTTTTACAGAAGCTATTTACCTCTGCGATTAGCCGTCACAGAGTCAACTTACCCTGATGATGTTCCATTTTGGGGCAAAACACGTATTGGTCGTTATATGTATAGTGATATATATTTGACTCTCTTCACTTTCTCCTATCATCATAGTGCATGCATTGAAATATATACTAAATAAATTTCATTTATAGGTGGGAGAACTATAATTCCACCGCCCTCATAATCCGCAGTAAAGCAGTTAGTAGTTAGTTAGTAAAGCATTACTTGTTTCGTTTGGAAAGTTGCGGTTGCTTAATAGCGACGGATCACTACCCAGCTACCATTCTCTTACCTTTGGTAATTGCCAGCTGGCGGAGAATAGCAAGATGTTTAGGGTCTACCGAGATCCTTATAACGCGAGAGAACTAGAAGTCTAAACTAAGTTAAAGTGTTACTAAAATTATGTAACTAAAATTGCGAACATACTAAATAAATAAGTCGGTTACTATTAAATAGCTTGTTTAATTAAAAAAATGGTGCCGTCTAACAGTTCGAACTCTACGTGTTTGTGGTTGTACATGGATGTCTATGACTGCGACTACTTAACACTAGATGGTTTGCAAGCTCGTTTGCCACTCTTCTCTCATAAAATCCTCCCAAATTAAACACCCACTATCAAATTCCTGTAAAAACAAGGCCTTTTGTTGCTTCAATTACCCTCAGCCTGCTTTGTATTCACAAAGTGATTTTGGTCGAAATTAAGCGGATGTCGGTAAGCCGAAATCAATTTAAATCTTTCGGGGCTAGTTATTTTTGTCTATTGGATTATCCAAATATATTAAATTGATAGAACTATGGTTCGTTGAGCGAGGTACTACTTTAGTGCTCACAATTCGCTGTAATTTTAATGTACTATGTATTGTAAAGGTGGTAGAGCCTTTAGAGCTCGCCCGGGGCGGCACCACTACCCCCCTCATAACCCGCTGTAAAGCAACATGTTCTTCATGTATTGTGTTTCGATTGGGGAGGTGTGGTTGCCGGATACACATTATTGGAGGC
>DWON01001714.1:0-23271 GCA_018251015.1 Phocides pigmalion okeechobee
GTGCACAATAGGTACATACATACGAAATATGCCTAAGTGTATTATGGAAATCACGTGTACGTGCAATAGCCCGTACACGCACAGAATAATTATATATATAAAGATTGAATTTAAATAATATTTATAGTAAAATTATAGACTATACTCAATAAATAACGTAACGAAAAACGTAAATATAAGGCGGCGATGCTTTAAATTTACGCTCTTCATGGCTGTAAATATTGCTTATTAAAATAAAAATATAGTGCCAGCTACTTGACAGTTCATTACGTCGATTTTGTACGAGTAATTACTTTTCGAAATATAAGTCACCAATTTTTACTCGCTTTACTCGCGTGAGAGTCGATATATTCCTATAGGGCTATCTCACAAATGATACGAATTTTATAACTTTGACCAAATTATTTATTACATCATTATACATCATTATAAAAAAAAACATAAGTTCCATACATTAAGGTTAATTCCTCCGTTCAGGTCACCATATCGTCATCATCCTCCAATACTCTCCCCAAAACCCCTCCATTTTTCCCGCCAATTTCTCAATGTGCTAACTTCAGAAAATAAAATATCTACTAATGTTTTCAGTATGAACAGTGTAAAGAAAATTATTAACAACTCATTAAAATGCCTAACTCAAAAGGCATTAAAAAATAAAATGGTTTTAAAATTACCAAAACCTTACACATACATATGGTTAAAATAGAGTTGTCTTTTTACCCTATGCATGTTTGAAATAGTACAAAAGAAAAAAAATATCAGGCAATATTTTATCTCCTATATCGCCTCCTTAGGGAAGCAGTTTTAAGTTCTTTTTTTATTCAATTCTGCTATAAAAAACCTATCTGCGAAAGTTTAGGATTCCAGGTTCAGCGGTTTCGAATGCGCGTTGATGTCTGCGTTTGATAACCATCTTCCTCTTTTGTATAAAGCATTTGAACATCGACAATATTAGGTATTATAAAGTGATTAGTGTCATATTTAAAACAAACCCATAAAAGGAATAAAAAACATAAATTTTTTATTAAAATATCATCCAAATCAGACATAACTATGAATTTATTTTGATTACAATAATAAAAACCTTAAAACAATTATAATGAAAGCCTTATATCTAAACAATCTAAAGGGAGTCTGCGCCTATGCGGAATGGTGTCAAGAAGCCGCATTCCCGCGTTGAATTGAAATCGCAAGTCTCTGCGCGAGATATGAGCCAGCTATCTCATCACCGGCGTCGAACAAACGTGGGACCAATTGCTAGAAAAATTAAAACAAAAACAAACACGTCAAAAAATCTTTTTACTTCTATTTTATCCCCTTTCATACAAATATTCCACTCCTATTTTATCCACTTAGAAGTAGAAATTTGAAAAATCAGTAAACATTAATTATTTTTTATTAATCAAGAACGTAAATCTAAAATTTCATTTAAAATTTAAAGAGTTTAGAATTAATCATCCAAACAGGTAATACATGTGTGACATATTAAAAACAATTACGTTCAGAATTATTCAATCCTTGATTTATACAGCCATATGAGGAATATCGGCACATTAGGCAAAGTACCTGAATTTTATTAGGCAGATGTAATGCGTATCATTAAAATGAGATACGTCCCTTTATTAAAGTCTACATGTCTAGTAATGTCTTCATTGTTCAAGCATAAAATTATGTTAGATCGTAATTTTAGGCACAAGAAAAGTAATATCCAACTTCTAAACTTTGGGCTAAGTATTTTTCATTTTATTATATAACGGGTACTCACGATTAACGCATTTTAATTGCCGGTATTTAGAACCTGTTGCATGGCTCGTGGTCACGGCGAAACTACGGTAGCGAGGGAAACTATTGACAGGTGCTACTGATAGATTAAGCTCTACCTTACGTCAAGTTAATTTTTCAATTTGCGTTCCATATCACGACGCACAGCACTAATTGTATCTTTACGCACTGAACTTTGCACTATTTGTGATTTACATAAACTAACCACTGGATTCTACGTTTGTGGTAACTGAAAACCATATTCTCTATTGATGCCCTGAGGGTGTTTCTTGATCTCTATTGCCTCTCTTACCAAACGTGTAATGGCGTTCAGCCGAGATCACCCGAGTTCATGTAGTTGTATCCAGTGGTTAGGTCCTAAGTTGGGGATGTGCTCGACTACCGCAGATTTCTTCGGATTGTTCTTTTGGACTCGCTGATATGTTTGTTAATCCGTTGCGATATAGCCCGTTTTGTCTAAGTATTTGCAACTGTTTCTTTAAATGTGACGAGTTTTAGCCCGCGACTTTGTTCACGTGTAACATAAATTGATATAACTAATTTGTTTGTTAACTGATTTAAATGAAAAAAGCAGTAAACGTTAAGTGAAGCGCCTCAAAATATAATCCTGAAAACTGCGTTCAAATCGGTAAGCCATTGAAGATTAGCGTGCACAAACATACAGACAAACTGACAAAATTAATAACATTGTTTTGGATTCTCTTGTATATAAAGGCACCCCATTATGATTTTTTAAATATATTTGTCATGTACAGACAGCGATCAGTTACAGTTTTATTATATGTATAGATGGTAGTACTTCTTATGCTTGAAGAAACAAGAGACCATGTAATTCATGAAGTCTATTGACACATTTACATTTTTTAATTTGCAGAAACAGAAATCAAATATTGACAGAATATTTAACGTAAAAGTACGAATATTATATGGATATTAATATTGTGTGTCTTGTCACGCAAAACAAGCGCAATGCAACTTTTTCTCTCGGTGATAAACTTTTTTCAATTCAATTTATTTATTTGTTGAACAAGGTTAATTACAAAAAGGGTCAATAATATAGTGAAGTCCGTTTATTCTACGTCACGGGTGTACAAATATAAGTAAATACATATTTAAATTTGATGCAGCATGGTTCCAAGAATGCTAGGTGCGTTCCCGCGCTTAGTAGAGATTGCAATTAAGTACAAATTGAGAAGTAATATCTTGTGCTAATTCTAATTTACAATTGTTACTTTTACATAATTTAAATTTATATTTCCCAATAGTTCCTTCCAAATTTTAATTTATAATCCTATTTCCACCATTTTGGAGCGATCTTTTTAGATGTAAATTCTTGATGCAATATTTCCTTACAATAGTAGTAGGTATTTGTAAAACATGTGCTTGAAAATTATACTTATTTATTACTACTAAACAATAAAAAAGGAACAATCTGTTGTTTGGATCGTCCAAACTTCCGTTTAAGCCATACAAATTAATTAACAATTATTATTCGGTATGGCATATAAATTACCATATTATTTCAGAATGAATTTAATTCAAAAGATCGTTCATATCAGCGTGGCGTGGCTCGCATGCTAAATGAAGTGGCTATAATGACTGAAGCAATTAGAAGCGCAATGAGACCAATTGAGGGCTCATTAGGCGATGCGATATCCGGTGCCACGTCGACTGTACTATTTGAAGATCTTCAATATCTAATTCGTTTTATTCTAAAGGTAGGTGAACTATTGTTCAACCGGGGAGGTACCATCGCCGCACTTGTGTTTCGGTTCGAGAACTGCGATTACTACACTTTTTTTTAAGTGAGAAGAGTAGCAAACGAGCATGCAAACTACCTAATGTTAAGTAGTCGCAGCCCATAGACATCTACGTACAACCACAAACACGATAGAAATCCTATCTGAGCTCGAACGTAGAAACGTTGCTGCTCCTGAGGATTAAGATGGTCACCTTACTTCGAAGTGTAGCCGCCAACCGCACCTTTCCAACCGAAACACAAGTAATGCTTTAGGGAGGATTACAAGGAAGGCGGTGGTACCTGCCGGGTCGAACTATAATTCTTCCACCTTCAATTTACATCTGAAGATCTTCAATATTTATTATTTATTTGAAGATCGTCAATATCTAATTCGTTGTATTCAAAAACTTCATATGTTTCTCACGTATCTGGCGTTTGATTCCCAGGAATTCATATTTTTTCGATGTTATGTACGTATTAGAAATAAATTAATACTTGTTCGCTTTCTCTTTTGCCTTTTCGACGAGGCATTTTCCGAAACAGTGTTATATTGTCTTGACTCTCAGAAAGAGTAATTAATGCACGAATCAATTTTGAATTAATGCTATTTCATTTTTTTTTTTAATTTAAAGGTGCAGGAAAACATCGTGAGAAAACTTGCAGTCGTGAAATTGCCTTTAAACTTCTGAAGGGTATGTGAAGTCTCTCTATTTCTACAGGATCAGAGTCGTGGAATAATGGTCTAATCATTTTCATTTTGAAAGGAGACTCTTGTCGTACAGTTGATGTAGTTGGTTGATAATGAATAAATATACCCTAGACGGAGTTTATCAGATGAATCTGACGACTGAAGCTTTGTCAATATCCCTATTAAAGATCTTTAACTCATTAATCCTTAATTTTATTCCCATTCCTATCAGATGTATAAAGCTAACGATCGTTCACATCAGCGCTGGAAACTGTGGCTTGCATGTGGAATGAAGTGGGGGCAATTAGAAACGCAATGAGCCGCTAATTGAGGGCTCATTAGGCAACGTAACCAGCTCCCCGCAATGACAATCCCCGTCTGCAATGAAATTCGTTTCTATGAACGGGTGATTAAAAATGGCGCTGTCATAATGTTGACTACGTTTTGGCAACGGCTTAATCATTCCAGGTCTCCAGATGGTAAGCAAATCGTTGTCTTAATTTCATAGTGGCGCATAATTAAATGTGTCACTTTTTTATGTGAGAAGTTTAGCAAACAAACATGCAAACCACTTGATGTTAAGTTGTCGCAGCCATAGACATCCCCGTATAACCACAAACGCGACTGAAATCCTATCTGAGCTCAAACGTAGATGCGTTGCTACTTCTGAGAACTATGATGCTCGCCTCGCTTCAAAGTGTAGCTGGCAACCGCACCTCTCCAACCGAAACATAAGTAATGCTTTACGGCGGTATGAGGGCCTCTATGATACCTCCCCGGTCGAAATAAAATTCTCCTAACATTATACTTTTTCAATATAACAATTCAAAGCAAATTAACCTCACCTCTAATATGAATAATGTTTATATTTGCGGAGCAATTTTATCTAGTGGCATGCCAAAATGATACTACCTGATTGGTCGAAATGCACCGTCGTGACGTATTGATCACGCTAGAAAACAAAAACAGTTTTTTTGTTTCAAAATCTTCTAAAATTTTAAATGAGAATTTTGCTATTCTTAAAGAATAATTAAAAAATATGTTGACTAAATAAAAGAAATTAAACAATTCATTACAAAGTTAAAAAACAGCGATTTTTTATCTGTGTTCGAAGCATGTCGATTCATAAGTTATCTTTCTTTTATTTCAAAGTTGCTTGCTAATAACAAAGCTTTAAAAATGATTATGATTAGATATGCCTTTAATCAATTTCAGCAATCATCATCATAAATTAGAGGGTATGAGTACTTTATTGTTTGAATTTAATTTAAACAGTTCCCTTGAAAAAGTAGATCTTTCACTGTCAAATGAAAGCAGCTATATGCCGATCATAATGTGGGAATAATCCAGGAATAATTAACATTTAAACTGAATATTCATATATAGGATTGGCGACGTGGCGCCGAGCGTGAAGTACAGACGGGTCATAATTAATTTAGTGGCTCATTGCGTTTATAATTCTCTTAGCTGTTATCCACTTCATTTTATACGCAAGGTATGAGATTGTTTTTTTATGTGATTAGATTAGCAAACCAGCATGCAAACCACCTGATGTTAAGTAGTTGCAGCCCATAGACATCCACGTGCAACCACAAGCACGACTGAAATCGTGCCTGAGTTGCAACGTAGATACGTTGCTACTCTTGAGAACTAAGACGGTCGCATCCCTTCAAAGGATGCGACCGTCCCGGTTGCCGACAACCGCACCTCTTCAAACGAAACACAAATAAAGATTTACGGCGAATTATAAGGATGGCGGTGGTCCTACCCGGTCGAACTATAATTCTCCCACCTTTAAAATTGGTTATATTAATACCATTTAATAAGTTTACTAAAGTAATTAAAATGAAAATATATATTTTAAACTTTTGGAGATTTTTTTGATGAATAAATCGCAACCGCAATGAATAAATCTAAACGATATCTAAAAATTTCTGTATGACCTAAGGTTCGATTCTCGGCTAAAAGATGATCAAAAGTATCAATTTGGATTTCTGTTCTCTCTCTTTTCTCATCTCATTCATTGTTTATTTCAAATTTAATATGTTCCGAAGACTCACATTTAACGATTTTTGATTGCTGAAATTTCGAACCAGTCGCATGGTTCGTGGTTACGGTTGAACTGCGGGTATGGGGAAACTGTTGACAGACGCTAATGGTAGATCTAAATCTAGTTCGTTTTTCTTTATTAGTTTTAAAATGATACTTTTGGTTCAAGTTTGTTTGATGCTTGTTATTTTTGTTATAAACATATATTGACGGAATCATAAACTGCATCAAAGGTCAGAATTACTTTTGAATTAATATTTTTTAAGTTTGCCAAATTTAGATTTAAATTAATGAAAATTAGGAGACTTGGAGTAAAAGATAAAATAATAGCCGGGAATAAGTTATGTACATAGTCTCAAATTCGTCTGTTATTAGTGTAAAATTTGACATTAATTCGTATAAGTCAATGTTTAATAACATTGATGCAGTGTAGTTTTGCTTTAACCAGTACCTCGGTTTGTATATAACAAGTGGGCGAAGCGGATCTGTTTACGTCAATGTAAAGAGCCGTCCAGTCGCAACTTTTCTCATAATAAAACTCTCCAGCTTTGAATTAAAGGTTAATTACAAAAATTACCTAGCTCACTATTGCGAAAGTTGGACACTGTTGCCAGTTTTAACAATTTCGTTTGGAATCATGATTTCAGTTTTTCCATGAACATTGACGTCATAATAAAACTAGGAATTTCATTTTTCATGATTTGTTTAATGCCGATTGAGGTTCCATCAAATTCAAAATTCTAATTCAAATATTTTATTTCATTGTAAGGTATTTACATACACTTTGTGAACATCGAGGGTACGATGTAAAATCAGTACATCGGTTTTGAGCGCCCTATTGGCTAAGGTAGACCGGGAGAAAAAAGCCGGCGGAAAAAACTCTCGGCAGTCCTTTTAAATCAGTCCTTAATAAATAAACATTACACAGTAAAACTTTAGAAAGATGGTGAGCACACGAGTCAGCTAATCGTGTGTGTCAGAATCTTTATCATCCTCTACAATATGTGGTGTCCCTAGCTCACTATTGCGACACTTGGACCCTGTTCTCAGTTTTCAGCAATTTCGTTTGGAATCATTTTTAGCTGAGCCGTAAGCAATGTCGTCATATTAAAACTAGCCATTTAATTTTTCATTTGTTTAATGTCGATTGAGGTTCCACCCGTAACAATACGTGGTGGATCTCCACAATTCGGGTCGCACTTTAAATTTTATTCCACACGTGCAAGATTCATTTCATTTGCAATAATAAGTTCAGCTTTATCCATAAACATTGACGTTATAATAAATCTAGAAATGTCATTTTTCATCATTTGTTGGATGCCGAAAGACTATGGATTTTATTTTTTATCACTTGCCAAAGGTTCTAGTTCTATTTGTAACAACATGTGACGGGCCTGCACAATTCGATTTACACCTTAATTTTTACTGCACGCGTGCAAGATGCAACACACCTTATGAGTCGGTGGTAGCTTTATTGACATTCAAAAAGAGTTCTGTAAAGAACCAGCTTTGAATAAAAATATTTCCATTTTAATTTTAACGTATTCTTCTGATATATTCCGTGAATACTATGACTTAGGCTCTTCAGAAAAGTACAAAGAGCTCCTTTTTAAAGTCGGCGATGCATTGACTTCTCTTCAAAGGTCTATAAGACAATGACCTGCTCATTAATAATATAAAATAATTAATTAATAATAATTAACATACATTAACATACATGTATACACCGGTAAATTACTTATACGTGTTATTTGCTCATATCTTTGTCATAATTTGTAACCACCATTAGTTTATTTCAATAACGTCATTACTTAATTTATTTGCTGCCGTCCGTCATAATGTCAAATATTAATTATTTATAAAGTACACGTCAATCATTATGTCAACGACGATTAATACGATATCAATAATGTAATTAAAAATAAATTAATGACTTCTTGTCATTCTTAGGGGAGATGCTCAGCAATGAGACAGTAAAGGTTCCCTGATAATGTACGTTAAACAATTTAATATCTATAAAAAGTTTACAAAAAACAATATTTATACTATTTTACTCCTTTTTACGCGTTTGGAAGAACAGGGTATTTTTACGCGGGATAAAATTACGCGCGATGTAACACGTTGTTTATTTTTTGTATTATTTCTGATCGAAGACGTATGCATATCAAAAATTCATCATAATTAGCTTTAATGAATAAAAAAAAGTGAGACATCCATGCTTGAGAGTTTTCCATAAAGTTCTTAAAAGTATGTATGTCTGTCAATCCGCACTTGATTGGCGTGGTTGACCAATGATAATGATATTTTTCTAATAATTTCTATTAGGCCTTTTAAATTATGTTATTTGTATTCCCGAAAGGGTCGAATATAGCGCACTTCATGTAACGATTTTAGTACCTCTAAGACCTATATTCACAAATAATGAGATTTGAATTGATTTGATTCTCATTCTGAAGGGGGCACTCCTGTCTAACAGTTGGTCAGTAATTCAATTGATGATGATGATGATGAAATATGATACTACCTACTGGGAGTTTATAAGATGACCAGAGGTGTCTGTATCGTACAAAGGGGATCGGTGGGCCCCACGACACAACCCCTGAAACGGGGTTCACAATTAGCTCGTATGATACACCTAACTACGACTACTCAATGGTAACACGTAATTTACCTGTTTACTAAAATATGGCTGACGATTTACCTGCGCGCTCACACTTTGGTTCGTTGAAGGAAGTCACAAGTCAGTCAGTCCAGGTCAAGGGATGTGGGGTTCCCCAGAAGATTAAGTTAACTATTTCCTATAAACTAAACACAAGGGAGTATAAAAATTAAGGGGTCAAAGGGGCTGATGCCCATATATGTGTTCTGTAGCGTGACCTCCGGCTCCACGCACACACTGGGTGGAAGGCAGCACCAGGGTCGTCGCTGCAGCCAACAAATTGTAACTTCCACTCCGCGAGAGTATTGAACCTCTCACTCATAGTTATTTAGACTCCGAAATTGTCCACACGATGAATACACCCGAAAAATATCGCATGTTTCGGTGGAAGGTGCGGTTGTTGGCTACAGTTTGAAGCGAGACGACCATTTTAGTTCTCAGGAGTAGCAACGTATCTACGTACGAGCACAGATAGAATATCGGTCGTGTTTGTGGTTGTAAGTAGATGACTATTGGCTGCGACTACATAACATCAAGTAAATAATTTAAAGCTGTACAAAGGACAGTAATGAATCCTTCTCATTTTGAGAAGAGACTAGTGCTTTTCTGTAGAACCGTAACCGGTTGATGACGAAATATAACCCTACATATCTAAGGGTATTATTTCAGGGTCTAGATCCGGACCCAAGTGACGTAATCGCTCCACGTGCCTGATGCCGGCGTGCGTAAAGTAAACGGCAGGCGACCGGCCTCACTTCATTCCGGTATCGGTACGATAGACGGGATGCAAAAGGAATGGATGCGGCAGTTATTTTTTTCTCGGTCTTATATATTTAAAGAAATGTTTGTAAAATCAAGAATAATTTTTGTGAAACATATGTAACAAAAATGATTTTTTTTTTATTTCTGTCTGCCGGTTTACTTCTTCTAGGTCAAGTTTCCGAAACAACTAAGCCGATTTCGACGAGACTTGCGCTAGGAAATAATTTATATTAAAAATACATATGACGACGGCAGGGATGGCTGAGGGCAAACGCCGTCAACTTCGGGATTACAATTCTTTTCTAAATGCAACAATAACAATGGAACCATATACAATCATAAACTTTTAACACAAATTAAGATAACTTCACTTTATTATTTCCACAAACGACTCCAAACACATGTCATCGACGTCAGTGCGTTTTACCCACTTTCTTTTTTTTAGTGACTTGAATTCTCGGATATTTATCTACGACATTATATTTCTTTATTGATGTAACAAAGGCTCATTTTACGATGAGTAACATCGGATATTATTTTAGTTTTTTTTTTCTATTAATTTGAGTTTCCGTACAAATAAAATTGACCATAAAATGCAAGACGGTTGGATCTTTTTTGACGGGTCTTTCACTAATGCCACAGTTATTTAAGAAAACGGGAACGGAGCTGCAGGCATACTAGTACAAAACTTACACACACGAGTCATTTTATTGTTAACTAGTAATGATTTAAGGGAAAAAATATTACCGTATCCTATGAACTTTGATTGACGCGTGGTTAAAGCCTACCAGCCAATCAGGCCGAATGTTTTCTGAGGCAGTATCGAGCCCCTAGCGAACCCTTATTTCCCGTAGAGTTGCCACTTCCTTTACCACTGTTTCTCGACCAACTCTCGATTTTAACTCACTCCAATCAGAAAAATCGTTTACCGTTGATTAGACGTACCTAATAGTTGAAACTATTAATTTTAATACCATAACTTAATTTTTATGACCATAACTTAAATTTAAAAACAAAACAATGTGTCATTTTTGCAACATTTTTTCTAAAAAGCAAATTTTTTATAAACGACTAAATTTCAAAAAGGAAAGAAAGAAAAAGATATTTAATCGTTACATAGACCACAGCATTAAAAAAAAAACGATAATTAAAAAAAACGTAAAAATTAAATAGGTGTGCTGCATAAATCTACGATAACACAGGGAAGTGGGGGTCTTTCCAAAACCTTACTGCACGAGTTTTCACTCTACCCCACATATTGCCCGTGACGTCTGTTTTAAATAAAATAAAATAGCGGGTAACTTACGAATAACTTTAATATTTCCTTGTATTTGGCTACTTTGTTCGGTAATAAATATTATTTTCGTTCTTCAATAATAACAGGCTAAAAGAAAGGAATCCAGGGCCATAAAAATTAACAACAACGTTCTAAATATGCATTTAATTTTAAATTAAGAATAAGTAGTAAGGGTTAGTGTCAGTGGTTCTGTGATCCGAGAAATTGTGCCCCTCCGCGGTCTCGCCTTGCCGCGAATAAAGCGTTTTGTATCGGGAATTGAATTGCTCCGCTGCCCGCGCTCAGGACATAACGCGGCCGCCACTTGCGCCAATGTCCTACGGAGGGCGTCCAACGGGCTTTATTGCCATGTCCAGTTGATTGTACTTTCGTTTGAAAATAGAAAAAGTATTTTATAAGTTTGCACATCTAAAAGTTATACGACATTGCAAAAATAAACCAATTTGCTATTTAATTAATTTTAAATACCTTGTATAACTGTTTTTTTTATTTTTTAATTACATTCTTTATATTTTTAAGTTACTTATTCTACAGAAAAAAGTTAAAAATGATATTAAATTCAAAAAAATTAGTTAAATACGAAAATTATAATCTTCCGTGAATTCTATTTAAGGCAGGAGTCTTCACATAAAATATTTATTTATTGATTTTTTATTTTATTTTATTTTATTCGGGAAACATACAATACAAAATGACAATTATAATCAAGTCACGTTTCCACTGATTACCTTCTATACTATTCTTCATTACGACGTAACGCCAAAGTTTAAATTAATTGGAATCAACAACAACATTAATTTCTTGGAAAAGTTTAGAAGAAATACCCTGTAAGCTCCCTGTCTGCAATTCTGTGTAAACTCCGTCGGCTGCAAGGAAAACCATAATTTGAATTGTGATTTAGGTTTTTGTTTCAACTTCAATTTCTTTATTAAATTAATTATTAATATTGCAACGTGGTAGAACAATAGATCGACTGAGGAGGTACAATCATTGCCTTGAGAATCCGTCATCATTATTATCATCACCGGGAGACGCCCCAACTTCTTTGCCCGAGAATCCCGGCTTAATTTAAGGTAGTACTCACCCACTGTTGAGAGGGGGGAGGGGATTGGACCGATATTTGGATGGGTGGATGGATGGGGTAATCCGTCCTAAAACCGTAAAAAATATGTACCGGATACTCACGATTAACTTTTGAATTTTTTATTTTCGATATTTCAAACCAGTAGCATAACTTGTGGTCACGAAAGGTGAGTTTTCGTCGTGACCACCCGTGAGGACGGCTGGTCAAGTCCGGGATACGTACTAAAATGTATAAATTCCGCGATAATATTGGTTTAAAATTACACGTAAAACGGTTGTTATTTCGACTGGAGATTTGCGGTTGCCGGTTACACTTACAAGCGAAGCGACTTTTGCAGTCCTCAGGAGCAACGATTATAAAAATATTGCCAATATTCGCAGGTGTAAAAAAAATGTACCGTGTACTTGACGCAAAGCCGGCAATTATCTGTAGTGGCACTAGACCGCGCTCAGCCGGCGTCGACAATGGAGTCCGCGCTGACAGCTGTAGTGCCCTCGGCTATTCGGCTATTGAGCCGTTTATTTTCATAGTGGAAAATAGCTAAAATAGTGCTGTTATGGGTCATTAATTATTGACTGTATTTCATCCACCGTAATTTAAATGAAAATTAGTTTAAAAACTTTAAGCTTGATTTTTCGTAAAAAGCGTTTTTTGTCGCGTAGATAACTATTCATTTTATATCACCTCGACAAGTAGAACGATACGGGAGATTCACCGCTCATATAATCCCGTGAAACTATTCTTATATTTCGATTGGAGAGCTATGAATGCTGGCCACATTTAGAAGCGAGACGTACACCCCAGTCCTCAAGAGTGACAACGCCAGGTAAGGATTGAGTATTTGTCCTTGCAGCTCGGAACTAGATTAGCGCTATGGTATCTGCCATAAGAGGTAAACGGAGTCTTCTAAGAGCTTGGGATCAGATTAGCGCTATCGTATCTTCTGCTTAAGAGGATATTAAAAGGAGTCTTCTGCGATCGGGAGTAAGAGTGGGAGCTCGAGTAGTTCTGAAGTAACGATCATCCATCCATCTCGCATCGATTAAGCAAAGATCTGCCCTTGAGGAGTCGAGAATGCTCCTAGATATATGCTCAATTGCTAGAAAACAAGTTGCGTCCATTTAGAGACACCTATGTTCTCGTCAAGCGAAGAAGGAGGCCACCGAAGGGTATTTCAGTGGATGGAAATCCTCCATAACCAGCAATTGCTCCCATGATACCGATACCTTTGAAAGGTTTTGTCACTGAGACAAAGAGAAGGACGTTAGTCCTGATTGTTATGTATGGGCTTCAGAAAGGTACCATTTAATATTAGATATCCTGCACGCTCGTTTGCTTCTTCCTCGACATTAATAAGGTGGCCTTCTAGCTACTTTCTCAACATATAACTATCTATATCTATCTATAATCTACTAACATCTTTCTTTTTGTTTTAATCTTAGTCATTTTATCGAAGATAATACTTTGACGAAGTACTAGCGTCTACTTTATTATCTACGTGCTTGAAAGTTTTAGGAACTTCTGATGTAAGCTACGTTATAATTCTTGCCTGTTTTAAACTTATGTATATCATAAAAAATCAATATTTTTTATTTAAATTAGATTCTTTACATAACTCTTTTCGAACGTCAATAAACTGCCACAGACTCATAAGCTGTTAGAATAGAATCATGTTTATCTAACGTCGTAACAATCAGCAGCATGGTAACAATTTAAATAAGCGATATCGTGAGCCTGTCATATAGAAAAATGTATAAATTCCGCGATTATATTTGTTTAGAATTAAATAATTGACATAAAGAGAAACAATAAATATATCGGGTTACAAAAAAAGAAAATGACCAAAAACCTAGAAGAGAAGAAAAAAATACAAAAATATATGTAACGCTAAAAATTTTAAACTACACATATATTATCCATACGAAAGTTTTGAAAAATGTGATTTTTAGAAGAATTACACGTCCATGATGTGTTATAATCTCGTGTTTTTAGGATAAGCATTAAGGACGCTTGGGTTTCGTCTAAAATCATGATCTTTATCTAATACTAGTTGTGCCCACGACTTCGTCGGTGATTCATATACATTGACATAATTTGCCTATTATTTATGGTGGCATAGGTATTAGAAAACATTCTAGTGCAGCTTTTCCGGCTTTTCTGTCATCTGTTAACAGTATTGCAAAACTCTGTTCGATCGTACTCAAAACCCCTTTAGTTAAAATACATTGCGCAACAGATTCGGTGGAATCCTCCCGAAGGAACCTAACTATTACGTATTTCTACTGTACGAGTAGAGAAGTTGGGAACGTGTTGACGTTAATATAAAAAATAGCACAATGTTGCGGTGTCAGCCATGAAAATAACGTTTCAATTCACGAAATTGAAGTTCATTATGTCGTCACGGGCTCTATAAAATGCACACATAACGGCGTTTGGCATAGACGCGTTAAATATACAAAGGAAAACGATATAAACCGATATAGCTCTCTATTCGACTCGCATTTTTATGTCGGCACTCGTAAAAACGTTATGGCGTCAGGTACAAACGTCATCTCGCGGTCACGTCACACGACGGGCGGTAAATGTTTTTAATACTTTAACTACTCAAATTCAAATTCAAATTCAAATATTTTATTTCATTGTAAGGTATTTACATACACTTAATGAACGTCAAAGGTAGAGTGTAAAATCAATACATCGGCTTTGAGCGCCCTGTTGGCTATGGTAGACCGGGTGAAAAAAGCCGGCGGAAAAAAACTCTCGGCGTTTATTATATCGAGTTAGCGATGCGGGAGGCGGCACTAAACTGGAGCTCTTTCTTCTAGACTGGAGATGCGCCGGTAATTCACAAAATATAGTATAATTTAACATCCGTGTAGCACCTACGTATACACAGACGTAATATCCGTCTTTAGTTTTGTACTTTGTAAGAATACATTGCCCATATATCACTTATTTGAGTTAATTTACGATTTCATTATTATAGATAACCGGCACGACGCCTTATACACGTCATGAAGAAATTTATCTCTATGACGCCTTTAGAAACCTTGCTACCGTCTTTTAAAACAGCGTTATTTAATGCTTAATCAGAAATTTGGTTTTGCAGAACAATGTTACAAGTGATGAAGCTATATATTTCCTTTCCAACATTACATATATCCTTTTAAGTGAATTATAATTATTGATATAATTGCATGGAATACACGGTGGAATAAACGGTGCCTCTATTTCTTAGAACTAACTACGAACTACCATCTATCCTTCTCAACAAGTATAGATTGTGTAAAACTAGCATATTGTGACAATTTAAAAATGATAGCAGAGTCCCCAAATTGAATTTGGATTCACTATTAGCAGATCAACTTGTCTGAGGTCATGTGTGACCTTTTGTGTTGTATTGTTTGTGTATTGAACGATATTAGGTAAAGTAAATAAATATAAGTAATACATATGCTCATAAGGCCAATTTAGTCACCTTAAGAGGCATTCCAAATTAGTTATCATTGCCAAAATAAAAATCAATGAAATCCAAAATGTTTTTATTCAATTGTATTGTGGTTGCCGGATACAGATTATTGAAGGCGATCATCTTAGTCCTCAAGAGTAGGAACGCATCTGCGTCCATCCTTAAATCGACAGACAACGGGAAACTTTGTTTTATAATGATTGGGACGATTTGTTTTTTATTTATTGGACTTAAATATATATTTTTAATTGGATTTTAATGGGCAATTTATTTGATTTTCTTTTTATTATTATTTATTTCGTACTTTTTTGTCATTTTACTTGATTTTATATTATTTTGATTTTATTTGTTAAATCTAATTTTGACTTTATTCGTATAATTCTTATTTTTTTGTATTTAGTTTATTTTTATTCATTTTTAAATAATTTTCGATATTTAAGTAATTAATTTTCACTACACTAACGCATTAGGTAGTTACCTGTAATGTTAGACGCAAGGTATTTTTTTATAAATAAATAAAATAATAATATTTAGAGATCTATGATAGTATAGAAAAGATTTAATACTGAACTGTGATGAAAGAGGATGAACAAGGTAATGAAAGAGTTTTCAATTAATACAATATATTACCTTCTGCCTTTAGTGTGAACACTCGGCGAGAGTGCGGTTTGTTTTATTTTATTGAAATAACGTGTCAATACATGTCTCCGGCCCACAGTGTAATGTGGCCAACTTTAAACGGACCGAATGTGCAAATTATCTCGACCCGCACTTAATTTTATTATTTTTTTTATACGTAAATTTGTAGTCCAATTAAAAGGCCTTTTTAAAGGCCCATGCATTGTAATATTCTCGTTTGCCAAGATAAATTTTTAAATTTACGAACTAACGATTAGGTAAATTATAAATACATTTAGAATTATTTGTCCGTATATGACCAATTGTGGTCGTGTACATATTTTTAATAAATAATTGTGTAAAATTATAAAATGAGTCTTTGGTACTTAAATAAAGTATTATTATTATTATAAAACACATGTTTACGCTCTATTAATAAATGATTATTAATGTAATGTAATTTTATTTATTATTTGTATTGTAATTTTAAAAGTATACAAAATCTAAAGCCATAGTTTTGCTTTATTATTTCGACAGGAACAAAATCAGATCCACAAATTTCCCCAACTAGGTAGAAGCATAGTTTTACTATAAGACATAGTAAAACTATGATTTCATAAAGGAGTTATCACTGCAGTACGAGAAGCATGCTGAAATACATTCAAGGTCTGCCGCCATTATAGGGAACCAATGACTAACGGTCAGCGATTCTCATCCTCATTTTCCATCCCTGTTCCAGCCGCTTTAAGTGTGAAACAACTTTACCCGGGCAAATGTCAATAAAACTGAGGGTAAATATATAAGGCCTTTATTAGATCATGCTGTTATATTCCGCTGTTGTGAGATCAATAAAAACGCAGTTAAATATTAAAACTGGCCAGCTGTAAAGTGACACAGTTTTTGGGCAGCTTTGTTAAGCTCTAGAGAAAGCTTAATTTTTCTTTAATGTTTCTTATACTTGTGAAACCTTATGAAATAGTATTAATACTTTTATTGCACTATTACCGGTATGATATATGTTACAATATTAATCTTTCCTCAACAATATATTTTTATAGGAAAGCAATTATAAAACATTATTTGAAACATTAGATTTTTTATATATTTTTGGTTAAAATTTTGAATTATTTTATTCCTATTAAATATATTTAGATTGATGATAATCTTAAAAGTAATTGAAATAAAAGCCTAACCTAAACAATCTAAAGGGAGTTCGAGCCTGTGTGAGATATAAACCAGCCCACTTAGAGATTCTGATGTTCTCTACAAGTCCAGAACAAAGACTTGAGTACCCCTACATTACCGGATTCCATCAAAATGTATTTTCATGAGAAGTACATGGTAGTGTTACAGCTCAATCCTGGACGTACTAACGTCGGCCTCATAATTTGCCAATTAAAATTTGCAATTAACTCTTGCAAATTTGCAAATTAACTCTTTAGGTTACAGGCGTCCTTCACAGTAGTAATGGAGCACTCGATCTTTGCTAGAAATGTAATCATGTTTGAATTTTGATTTGGATGTCCGGGGTTCCAGGAATAAAAAGAAAGATACACGCTTACCAGCGTATACTGCTTAATAGCAAATAGTGATAAGTAAACAAAAATGCTTATGCATAATATAATGATTATAAGTAAGTGGCGTGAATCACAAATAGAAATCCAAAATGAGTACAAAAAATGTAAGTATTATGTGTTACAGCATATAATTGCAAATGGGGCATATTTTTTTAAATTATAGACCGATTTATATGAAATTAACACTAAATATTAAGTAGAGCTTACTGCAGTTCATTAATGATAAACACATTAAAATCGGTTAAGCCGTTTCTTACGAATAGATTATCTTCCTTGGATAAAGAAATAAAAATTGTTACAACTGATTTGGTTTCTATCATGTTAATTAAGGTCTCTAATAATATTTTTTTATGATTGACCGATTTAAATACAACGAACACTAAATGTTAAATTAAATTTATTGCAATACATGAACCGCTCCAAAATTGGTTAGGCTGTTTCTGAGATTAACGCGTACAAACGCATAGACAAGCAAACAAATATAGTAACACCTGTTTTGGGTTTTATAGCGTTATTAAGGGTTCTAAGCATATTTTTTCGTATGCCTTCTAAGTTCAAACTCAAATATTTTATTTCATTGTATGGTATTTACATACACTTAATGGATGTCGAGGGTACAACGTAAAAAGTACATCGGCTTTGAGCGCCATGTGCATACAGGTTCTAACTTTATTATTTGTATAGATGTTAAAAAAATGTTTTAAAGCTTCATATTTTTTAAGTGAGAAGAGAAGTAAACGAACAGGCAAACCACCTGATGTTAAGCAATCGCAGCCCATAGACATCCACGTACAACCACAAACACGTCCGAAATCCCACCTGAGCTCGAATGTAGATGCGTTGCTACTCCTGAAGACTATAGTCGCTTCAAAGTATATCCGGCAAATATTAAAATATTATTTTATTTATTACTAAAAGTCTGTTTTAAAAACCATTTTCGCAACTCGCGAATATCGCTCAACAAACACGTGTGAACTCTTGCGTATAAAAAGTTTAATGTAGTTTCATTCCAAGCCACGCCGTTCGTTGGAAACGTTTCGTTTGGTATTATGTATATTATCTATGTAGGACAACGAAATATGACGTTTTGTTAGGACTAGATTTCTCTCTTCCCATTTTCTTATGTAAGAAGAGTAGCGAGCATGCATCCCACCTGGACCTGATGTTAAGTAGTCGCTGCCCATAGCCATCCTCGTACAATCACAAACACGACCGAAATTCTGTGTGAGCTCGAACGTAAACACGTTGGCACTCCTGAGGACTAAGATGATCGCCTCGCTTCAAAGTGTAGCCGGCAACCACACTTCTCCAATCGAAACACAGGCAATGTTTTACGGCAGATTATGAGGACGGCGGTGGTACCTCCGCGGTCGAACTACAGTTCTCCCACCTTTACCTTTATCTATCAAGGACAACGTAATATAACGTTTTGTTAGATGGTAGGACTAGTTTTTTTCACCTAGGTTTCGCGTGTACATAGAGGAAACACCGTTGCTAGTGCCCGCGAGGTATGTTGGTGGAGAGTCTGACAACGGTCTAGAGCAGGGCCGCAACCTGCAGCTCTTGAGCCACATGCGGCTCTTTCAATGGAAATATTGGATTTCACGTTACCATAAACTATTTTATTGACAATACCCTCAATATACAGACTGATATAAGATTATTTAAACATATTTTAAGTGGCTCTTTAAAATATGGGACAATTGCAAATTGCAATTTTGGCTCTTCCATCTTAAAGGTTGCTCCTGGTTTAGGGCCCAATTTCAGCCAATCTTATCTTATAAAACAATTCCTAATTTATTTTACATAAACAAAAGCGATATTATTTTAAGTCCGACAAGTTTTTATAATCAAAAAATGCGATATTGTTTTAGGTCCGACAAGTTTTTAAATACCGTAACTTACGAACGAAGTAACTAAAAACCATACCTATTATACATTATATAGCATAGATATTCCATAGTTGAGGGCACGTATAACTAAATGTGTGTTAAACGTTGCGTATTTTTTTATCGTGAAAACCGCCCCGACCTGCGCCATTTCCGGCGAAAAAACTTTTCGCGTGTGGCTTCAATGTTTCAAATTGTTTTTTAACTTTATTAAATTTCACATTTACGCGACGCTTTCGCTCATTTTCAGAAATTGAAGGTTTCACGTTGTTATTTTAAAGGTGCAATTAAAAACTCACCGTTTCCCGTTTTGTTATTAAATGTTGGCGTAAACATTGGCGTGCGTAATTGGGACCGTTATTGCCGAGTATTTTTTATGTGAGAAGAGTAGCAAACGAGCATGCAAACCACCTGATCGCAGTTGCAGCCCATAGGCCACATCTACGTACAACCACAAACATGACTGAAATCTTATCTGAGCTCAAATGTAGATATATTGCTACTCCTGAGGACTAGCAACGTGTCTACGTTCTAAGATGGTCGCCTCGCTTCGCTGGTTGCCTGTAATAACGACAGTTCTGTCATAATATTTATGTCATATTGTCATTCTGAAGGTGGGAGAACTATAGTTCCACATTTTTTATAAAAAAGGTTAATATAATTTTAGAACTATAGAGGTTGCAAAAAATCTTCGCATATATAACTTTATTAGAATTATTAGAATTATCTGCAGCGCACAGACAACAGCATAAATGTGTATAAGACAGCTTAAGCTGGTCTAACATGTTGCTGCAATCTCATACACTCAAATACTCGTAAAATCCGTGTTGCTTAGAAAGTGGAAAATAAAATTTAATAAAATGGACAACCTTAATTATAAGTAACTAACACTGGCACGTCTTTTAATTCGTAATTAAAAACTTGCTTTGCTTGCAAGTGAGGCAATTATCTTTTTGTCCTCAGGAGAGGGAATGCAACTTAGCGACGTCAGTCAGGACTTAGCCCTGGTTGTACATAAATATTCATGTTGCAGAGACAATTTAATATCAGATGGACCGCTCCTTTGCTACGTTCGAACTGGGAGGTACTACCGTCGCCCTCATAATCCAACATAAAGCATTAATTGCTGGATGCATCAGCAAACATAATTGTGTTTCGGTTGGAGAGGTGCGGATGTTGACTACACTTTCAAGCGAGGCGACCATCCTGGCCCTCAGGAGTGGCAATGTGTCCATGTTAGAGCTTAGATAGATAGAATTTCCGTTGTGTTTGTGGTTGTACGCGGATGTCTATGGGCTGTGATTATTTAACATAAGGTGGTGTGCATGCTCGTTTGCTACACTTCTCACATCAAAAAACCTAAAACGTCCACCACTACCTAATTTGGTTCCAAAGCTTTTTTTATTTTACTATATAACGGGTACTCACGAAACTAATCTCTGTTAACACTAAAAGTTAAAGTTTAGTCATGACCACGAGCCATGCCAGGTTCGAAATATCGGCAATTAAAAAGCGTTAATCATGGTTACTCGGTATAAAGAAAAATGTATAAATTCCGCGGCGATATTAGTTCAAAATCATATGTACAACGCATATTGGTAAACTTAGTTCACGCCCAAATTCCCAATTTTATCTAGCGTCGCCCCACACGCGTATGCAAAAACGAAAATTTGTAATTCAATATTGTGTGTACAGTGGCGCCACCTGGCTCACGAACCACTTGACTGTACTGGACTGCGGAATATATTAACAAATTAGCCTCCGAGCACCCATTTGGGTATTGGAAATTTCGAGTTCCCTTTATCATATAAAATATAAAAGTTAACGAGGCCATTTAATTTTAAAATTTTGAGGTGATTAACTGGCTTGATCACCTGATGTGAAAAATCTCTTTCAATTTTTCCATTCAAACTGTGTTATTACCCTATCTATATAAATATCTATATTTTTAAAGGCGGGAGAGCTATAATTCGACCGTTGAGGTATCACCGCCGCCTTTATAATCCGCCGTAAACCATTACTTGTGTTTCGGCTGCACTTTGAAGCGAGACGATCATCTTAGTCCTCATAAGTAGCAATGTACCTACGTTTGAGCTCAGATAGGATTTCGGTGGTGTTTGTGGTACGTGGATGTCTATGGGCTGCGACTACTTAACATCAGGTGGTTTGCTTGCTCGTTTGATGCTCTTATCACATATAATCATCATATAAGAATAACCATTATTAGTGGTGTTTATTAACGCAATAGAACCTAAAATAATATATGTTATTTATATTTTCCTATGTAATGAGTACTCATGGCATGGCTCGTGGTCACGGCGAAGCTCTTTAAGTAAGGTACCTTTAGCCGTGACCATGAACCACGAAACTGGTTCGAAATATAGGCAATTAAAAACCATTAATCATGAATACCCGTTACATAGAAAGATTAAGGCTTTTAGTCGCAATCACAAAAGTGAAACCATTCGAAAATTCAGTAAACTTTTCATAAAAACAATTCAAACATCGGGCGAGTGATAAAGCCGCGCATATCGGCCGTAATACTGCGCTGTTGAACTATAAATTTGAATTAAAACCCAGCACTTTATCGTTAGAGCATAACTGCAATGCGCGCCATATTGCATTTTTGTTGACATTGCTCGTGCGACGTATTACAGTTCAAACAATCCTCATAGGTACCATCGCCGCTCTCATAATCCGCTGTAGAGAATTACTTCCAACCAAACACGGGACGTCCTACTCCTAACTCTACTACTCTACCCAGCGTTACTGTCAGGCTCTACGCGAGGGAGGAGAGGGGTAGGGATTATTCGGGCCTCGAGGAAGAGGATTACTTCTGTTTCGGTTGAAGAGCTGTGGTTGCTGGCTATACTTTGAATGCGACAATCTTAGTCCTCAGAAGTAGCAACTTATCTACGTTCGAGCTCAGATAGGATTTCAGTCGTGTTTGTGGTTGTATGTGGAAGTATGGACTGCGACTACTTAACATCAGGTGGTTTGCATGCTCGTTTGCTAGTCACCTCACATAAAGTGACACATTTGCTCGTTTGCTAGTCACCTCACATAAAGTGACACATTTGCTCGTTTGCTAGTCACATGAAGTGAATTCACAATAAAGGCTTTAATATTAGGGCGTAAGTTCGAAAGTATTTTGACTGCACGTAGTCAAAAAGCGACCACTGCGTAACGGTCCTTTGATGCAAGTTCCCGCCGGATTCCGGAACGGAACGTCGCGTCCCGAACATTCTGCAACATAAACAGGAATATTTCAATAAGCGCCCGACGCGAACGCCCGGCTATATTAAATTCCCGGATCGGGGTAAAAATTATTCCCGCACTTCAATTACCTCAAAATTTTAATTAAACAAAATTAATCCCTTTGAAAATTTCGTATCGCGAAGAATTCGGACAATTTATTGGGGAAATGTAAAAAGTTGTCTTCGGATTCCCGCCCTGCATATTTTAGCTCACAGTTATTGAAATAATTTTCGAGATCGAAGGGTTAAGGCGCCCACCGAATCCCATTCCATGGGGCCCACTATTGTAAGGACTTGTCTTAGTTACGAAAGCGAGCGGAATATTTTATTTTTCACGTTTACTGTACTCGTTATTATAATACAATACCAGAACATGCCATAAATCTATGAGAAAATAAG
>DWON01001715.1:0-23269 GCA_018251015.1 Phocides pigmalion okeechobee
ACATGAAGAACATGTTGCTTTACGGCGGGTTATGAGGGGGGCGGTGGTACCGCCCCGGGCGAGCTCTAACGGCCCTACCACCTTTAATGTGCATGTGCGGGTGTATGCAGTGTAACCACGCCGGGAAACTTGCTGAAACCACGTGGGACGCAGAGCTTCGAGAAGACGCGCTTGCTGACACTCAAATGTATGCAATACTTACAATGTTACACAGTTACATATACTCCTTCTCCAACTAAACTTATACTATTTAGTTATATAACTGATACTCACGATTAACGCTTACTGTGAGGAACTTAACGAAACTGACAATTTCGCCGATATCACTAGCCATGCAATTGCTTCGAAATATCGACAATTAAGAAATGTGTAAATTCCACGATAATATGAGTTTAAAATCGTATAAAGTTAAACTACTCGAATCCAATTTTTATATGTATTAGAAGAATAGCAATGGAGGGTATCCATGGCTCGTGGTCACGGCTCACGGTTAACTCAAAAATCAATTCTATTAAATACAAAAATCGATAAATGTGAATACCCGGTATATAATAAAATAAACTAAGATCTACGTCGTTTACAAATTACAAAGTGATATCCTTTTAATTTTTAAGATATTAGGTATACTTTAACTATACTTAGTTTTAATTAGTTTTAGTTAGATTTATAAGTATAAAATAAATTTTCATTGTCAAATGGTATGTAATTTTTTATATTTAAACAACGGAACATAAACAGAAGTGACTGTCATCAAATGTAATTTTTCGTGATTATTTTGTTTACAAAATAAAGTTAGCATTTAAAAGTGGAAGACAAAAATTTCTTGATTCGGAAACATTTTTGATTTTTTCCGTTGAAATTCACCATTGTAATTTCTCAACACAAAAACGAGGGACTTATACATACGTTTGAAATGATGTCTGGGTGTTTATATCTGATTTGAACGTGGTTTTTCATTTAAAAGCATGTTTAATTGTGGACATTTTGTCTATTTTCGATGAATATATATTTAGCCGTTTGTAACGGTCAGTTACAAAAGATGAGACATTTCATTAAATTCGGTCTGTATGTAGTTACTATATCGAACCGTCCATTCGTTTATTTTACTTAAAACGAGGACATTGTGATGTTTACATCACAGGCGGTAGAACTGTACTTTGGCCGGGAAGGTACCATAGCCGCCCTCATAATCCGCCGTAGAGCAACATGTGTTTTGGTTAGAGAGGTTCGGTTGTTGGCTACACTGAAAGCGAGGAGATTATCATAAACCTCAGAAGAAGTAACGCATCTACATACGAACTTAGAACTTTATAGAACCTGTTTCAGTGAATGTCTATGGGTTGCAGCAATTACTTAACATGAGATGACAAGCATGCTCGTTTGCTACTAAAAACATATTGTTAAAAAATGGCAGGTCAATACAGAATGAAATACAATTTTACGCATCAAAAAGAGAGAGATTTGTACAAATACACTCAAAAACGTAAAACCCTGTGCATGCTATACTTATATATAACCTGGTGTGTGGGTGTGATATTTACGCCCACTCCACCATTAATAATACTTTCGTTATGGGTTGGAAAGACATAAATCGTCAGATTACGACCACCTTGTTAGCGTACCGCGTTGTACGTAATTGACATTTTGTTTTTCTATCTCACAACCGTAGACAGTGGTTTGACATAACATCGTTAAGTGACGTAACTTTTCAATATATGATTTTGGCAGTTCTAAGAAATTGTAATTAAATAAAAATTATCTAATTATTGAACATTATAATTTATTGTTATACAAGAAAATCTTAAAAAAATATATAATAAAAGCCGATCCTAAACAGTCTAAAGGGACTCCATGCCCATGCGGCATGGTTCCAAGAACGCTAGGTGCATTCCCGCGTTGAATAGCAATCGCAATTCTCTGCGCGAGATATGTAGGTATACAATTGTAGTTCTTCGTATGTGATAAGAGTAGAAACCGAGCTTGCAATCTTTTGTTAAGTAGTCGCTGTAGCTCATAAATATCACATACAACGTCAAAAAACGCAAACTAAACATTTTGATCCTAAACTAAGCAGAGCATTTAATATTTTGATGCACACAAATTTAAGCATTTTGCTGTCTATCGGGTACTCACGATTAATGACTTAGTTACAGTTTAAAATTATTACACACATTTATATTTGTAATATATTTTTTACACTCAAACAGAGTAACTAGTGGACATCAGACACTTATCCTGGATGGGAATCGAAATCATATCATTGGATTTAAACTCTTGCTAACACTCAGGTTACCTAGAGACTACAACAAGAGACCAGTCCTTTGAAGAATCTTTTTTTTTACTTTTATTATTTAAATGCTTCTGTCATTTAACATAGACATAGGTGCTGAAACTTTATTTATGTAATGTAACTGAACCCGTGGTATTCGAATGACGGAATGCGCTCGTATGCCGAGATTGCAGTTTAATATTTTTCTGTAACGCGCCTAAAGAAGTCTAATTAAAAAACTGTATATGTTAGATTATTTAAATTATTCCTTCTTAATTAACACTCACTCCAATCTTTGTTATATTGTACAAACAACTAAGTACTATAAGGACTTAGATTCATTAAAATTTATTGTATACTTTCCAGTAAATACCAAAGAGCGTCCAAGTATCATTCTTGTAAAACAAAGGAATCGGTACTCAGAAATAATAGACAGCAACAGGAAATGATAAGGACAAGAAGATACGTGATCAAAGCTCTAGAAGCAATAAGAAATATTAAGCGAGACATACACCCAGACAACAATAGACGTTAATTGTTTAGAACTAAATCAATAAAACCAAAATTTTTTTTGAAAAAAAACAAGTCCTCGAAAAACAAGTATAACCTCTTTTGAAAGCCTGTCGAAACTAATTTATGAGAGAAAATATGTTATGAAACAAATAATCATAAAGATAAAAAATATTTGTCTATACCAAATTTTGCCATTCAGCGAGGCAAACCTCTCTACCATTATATTCAGTATTCAATAAATTAAAATTTATTCATCAAAGATAAAAAATATTTCTAACAAATTCCGATGAATTCGTATAAACGGTGAGCTCAAAAGTTTTATTTGTCCCATAAGTAACGTGTCAATGACTCTTCGATTTTCCGTTTTATTTTTATCGATAGTTTCCTGTTTACGCCTCTTGAGTTCTGTGTAAAGTTCAAATGGGATTATGGCGATTTCACTGCTTCCAATGTAGCACGTACAAGGGATATTGTCTGTTTTAAACCTGGTGAAGTAAATACACTCCTAATCCTTTAAGTGTTAGTTATTTGAAGGCACTTGTAGATAATGGATTGATATATAATTAACGTTGGGTAGTTAAAAGTGGAAGAACTATAGTTAGACCTGGCGGGGAGGTACCACCGCCTCCCTCATAATCCGCCGTAAAACATTACTTATGGTTCGGTTGGAGAGGTGCGGTTGCTGACTACACTTTGAAGCGAGGCAACCATCTTAGTCCTCAGGAGTAGCAACGCATCTACGTTCGAGCCCAAATAGGATTTCGGTTGTGTTTGTGGTTGTACGTTGATGTCTATGGGCTACGATTACTTAACATCAGTTGGTTTGCATGCTCTTTTACTACTCTTCCCATATAAAAAAAAAATATATAAAACTCTTCGCTAAATTGGTATTTAGCGTAAATTTTTAGTTGCTTTTTATAACTGTCCAATGTTGATACTTTCTCAAAGTTCAAAAATTATTGGAAAATATTAGTACTTTTTCTAGTATTTTGTAATTAATCACATCTATTTGTGATATTGTACGTGTGTAATAGGTCTGCTGAAATATTGTTAGGCTTGAGTTTTTATAACAATATGTATTTTTAGGTGCAGTATGAAAAACAAAAGTCAAACTTTGCTCATGCCCACGTTGTCACACAGAATAAAAGAATCAAAGTTCTTTTGCTGCGTAAAACATTTCTTTTTAACGATGCGGACAATCCGGATTTTTTGTTATAATTTGCCCGGGAAAAGTTAATTAAAGTATCGTTTTCCTATTTCTCCAACAAGGAATATCAAATAAAACGGAGTTATGTTACACCTGACGGAATTGTAGAGAAATTTGTGTAGTTTGGACAAACATCTGTAACGAATCTTCATAACTCCAACACTCTTTAAGAAAATGAAAAATAGTTTTGGGTCATGTCATCATATTCTGACTTCTTGTCCAGTATTGGGACAGTTATGCGTCAGTGATAATAATATTTATGTTAATAATACATTTTACCTTTCACTATCCTTTTTCTGGATATGTTAGGCGGATAAGCTACACTTTTTAGCGTTTAAGAAAACATATCTAAGTGTATTTTTAGTGCGGGCCTAAGTTGCGTGCATACATGTAACTATCAAGGTACCCATGTGAGTGGAGTGTACTGACAATACATTGTTATGTCTTTATTATTCAAACTATTTGTAATGTTTACTTTTGTCTATTAGTCGTTTGCTGAAATAAAATTTGTTTCAATGTATAAAAAAAGTATTTTATTAATTACGCCAAAAAAAATATAATTTCTTACATACAATATGTCTACATGCATTTTTTTCTGTCTCAGCAGTCACTTATTCTAAAAATGGTTGTCTACAGAACACCACGAAAATTACGTAAACCGTCAAATATAAGGCATCCCTTACGTACTTCATTAGAAAGTAAAACAAGGAAGTACAAAGTTGACTTTGAAATTTAAAACTCCACTCTTGGGACGTGTATTTTAATGAAGTCACATAATACCACGCTTTTTATAAATTTTTATACTGACTTACCCAAAAATTCTTTTAAATTGCAAAATAAGTTACCTCAAACTCGTATTTATGCAAAAAAATTAACTCCGTGATGTGTGCTAACCTCATTTGAAATGACAAAGGCTTTTTAATTACAAAAACATTTAGATCACCTGGATCTAGGTACTAAGAGACAAAGGTGCAAATGAAAATTTAACATGTGCCTGTAGACCTTCACAAAAATATACTGTAATAGACGAACAGATATGACACAATTATTAACTTTATTTTTTTACATTTAACTATGACACCCGAAGATATGCCATTAAGACTGTATTTTTTCTGCAGCAAAATAAAAAATGTGTTTCTATTAGGCAATAACAATAGAATTTTTTTAAACAATAGATAATAAGATGAGTGGCCACTGCGAACTCGAAGATATACCATTGATGCTGGTAATAGCAATGGTTGTTTTTATGTGAGAAGAGTAGCAAACGAGCGTGCAAACCAATTGATGTTAAGAAGTCGTAGCCCATAGACATCCATGTAAAACTACAAACGACTGAAATCCTATCTGAACTTCAACGTAGATACGTAGCTATTCCTAAGGACTAACATGGTTGCCTCGCTTCAAAGTGTCAGAGCGCTTGGAATCCCGGACAGGGAACTCAGAATCGGAAGCTGAATAAATTAGTTCCGACTTTTACATTTTGCAAAAATATTGATTAACACTCTCCCTGCGATGTACAACACTGCTGTGCATTGCACGACGTATCGCTTGCGGCTTCTAACCACCTGTTTTATACATATAAATCTGTATAGATTGCGGGCGAACAAAAGTGTTGTTCGTCAGCGCTATGAGACTGTGAGCGGAAAGAACATTTGCGCATTTGTAGTTTTTTTTATATAATGAAAGAGTAAGAAACGAGCATGCAGGCTACCCGATGTTAAGTGGTCACTGCAGCCCATGGACAACCACGTCCAATCTCAAATAGAACAGAAGTTCTATTTAAGGATGGACGTGGATGCGTTCCCACTCTTGAGGACTAAGATCCTAAGATACTAAGGCCTCCAATAATGTGTATGCGGCAACCCCACGATGTTACAGGGATGTTAAAAAATACAATATTTCAGTGACTTGTCGGCGCATTTCCGTCTAAAGAATACAGCTTCAGTTAAGCGCCATCTCCCGCATCGCTGACTCGATGCAATATATGAGCATCGCACTCGAAGTGTTAAGAACAAAAATGTTTATGTTCTAGTTCTAGAAGTACGTTCAAGAATACGTTAAGTACACGCATACGTCGTTTCCATTTCATTTTGTTTTCACGTACATACGTAATAGATGTTGTCTTAAGAACACTGTATTTGTTGTACTCGCCACTGAAGTTTAATCCCCTCATTTCGGAAAAAAGTACCTTATTAGACGAGAGAGAGAACGAAAAAACAGAACCTTTTTGTGTGGTGTAATTTTGTTACAAATTCTTTCCTTATTCATCAAACATCCAGAAAACGATTTATATTCTTTTTATGTTGAGAGAGGAGAAAACATACGTGACGCCCATTTTATGTTATGTGGTCGCTACAGCCCATGACCGTTTACATCTAATCTCAACAACCACCAACAAACTCAACAACCCATACAACAATAATAATACAATTGTTTTGACTTATTTTGTATTAGTTTTGGTCGCCTATAGGTAGAAAAGCACCTTATGTTTTCTTTTCCCTTTGTTGTATATTTTTTTGTGCTGTGTACGTTGGCGTTCCTTAATGAATGAATGAATGACTGTATGAATGAATGAATAAATGAAGGAAGGAATGAATGAATGAAAGAGTGAATGTAGAATTAACGGATGAATGAATAAATGTATGATGAATGAATGGCAGAATGAATGAACGAACGAACAAACGAACGAATTAATTAATTAATCTCAATCAAGACTGATTTCCTATTCGATATAAACATATGACATGTTTAAGGTAGTTGCTAATTGCTATTGCTAGTTTTGAGAATGAAAATAATCGCCTTATTTATGAGTATAACCGGCAGTTATTTCTCGCCAACTAAAATACTAGAATTACTTTAAGATGGATTAAGAAAGCGGTGGTACCTCCTTGACCTGAATAATATGTAACCATCAATCAATTTCAATTATCTTCTTCTTTTATAAAGTAATGTGTAATATTAATAACATACTCCAAAACACACAAAAACAAGAATCTACGCTGTAGACAACACGTAAAGATAATATCTTTGAGAATTTGGAGCTTAGTATAGCGTGATCTTATTTTTTCTAAAGTCAGCGGCGCTCAATGAAACTTGTATATGTGGATAGAGATAACATGTTCGAATAAAAAATGTTATATAAACAAACTAGCGACCCGGTTTGGCTTCGCTCGGGTAATAGAGTTTATGTTTACTGACATTATTTTTCTTTCATACGTGGATCCAATCATTACATAGTTGCAAAAACTAACAATTAGAAATATCTATTTCGAACGACGACTGAATTACTATGTTATTGTCGCCCAATTTATAAAAAAAAATTATTATACATCAAAACCTTCATTCCATATAAACCAAAAGTCTATCATAAACAGACAGACAGACAGACGCGACAGGGAACATTATTTTATAATATTTAGAGATGTTCCTAAACGGCACATTACAGATATAAGCGATATAGATAGCGTTCAATTTCAGTATTAAGTGTATGAGGTAATAATATTACCTACCTTAAACTTATATTATGTCTACGGCATAATATTATAGAACATTATTTATTTAACAATGTTTGTTTGTCTCTAGGCCATTTGACTTTCACAGACTTCGATTTTGACTTTGAATTTACCTTTGACTTTGTCTATTAAATTTATTTCCAGAGTATGAACATATATACGCTTAAACAAACTTTAAAGTTTGCTTTTTATATAGTACAATAACTAATATTCTTGTAAAAATGTGCCCGTTTAATTCAACATAGGATTCGAACTAACCAAGGTGCCTCTGAAATCAGGTTCCCCAATTAAGGGATATTACTTTTAAGAAAGGGTTTACGTAGAATTACACGCTGGTACACATCGTCACGCACACATACATACAATTTTCACACATACAAGGCAAACAGAATACACAATTAATCCACATTCATTGTGGCCCGGTACCTTGGAAATGAACTCACGTAGCGGTCCTACAAACACGCTCGTAGCAACTTGCTACGATGCTACAAAATAGATATATTACGTTTTGGTTGCGGCCTACGACAAACACGTGACCCTTTATGCGTATTTAAAGATAAGAAAAGACAAATAGTCTATTATTATAGTATTTGATATGGATGTATATGTATATTAGTTTTAAAGATGCTATGGAAGTTTTAAAAGATTTGAGATGTTTATCAACATCATCAAGAATCCATCACGGTAGGACATAGTCCGCCATACTTTGGTGGTTTAACAGACTACATATCTTTGAAAACTTTATACAGATCTTTGAAACGAGATTTTCTCACGATAATTTCCTTTGTCGTTAAAGTGAGCTATTACTTAATTTCTCATAGGCACATAACTTCAAGAAATCAGAAGTGCGCTTCAGACATTATGGTCGAAGGAATATTGCTTGTTTGCTTACACTAAATTCGCATCTGTAGTCCCCATTAATTATAATGTTTAAGATATCACGTTTCTGGCGCTCGATTATACCCACGTAGCTAAGGAGCTTGCCTTACCAACAGCTAGTAATGAATACAGAGAAGGTTTAAGAGAAACAATATATTACCAGAATCCCTCGTACGTTTTTCAACGGACTTAAAAACAAAGTAGAAGGTTCTCAATTCGACTGTATTTTTTTTTGTTTGTTATTATAAGTCCGTTACAGAATCGACGCAGAAAATCCTTTTTTATTTGGAAAGTGTGTTTTCTGTGAGTACCATTTAAATCATAATTATAATAAATTAAATTTAAATCATAATTATAATCACTACAAAACATACATTTATTACCCTAAATAGATAAAACAAGAAATGCAATTTCTTTAAATGGTTTTCTTTTGTTAAAATTATTCTTGATAGATACGAAACACTTATCAATTATTAAGAAAGAAATTCTTATTTTGATTATTTTTTAGTTTCAAATCTTTAAGTTATAAAAATTATAATGAAATATTCAAAGTATGTAGAATAAATATTACTTTACTTATTAATATTTAGACTTTTTAAAATGGGGATGTACGTATATTTGTTGTTGTGATTTATTGTATTGTCGACGTTTGATGTCGAGTGGCATACCACCGAGTGACCAGTGACCACTCGAGTGGCATAGCTGTGGGTAATGCAACTCCTAGAGGGTAGGTGGATTGAATTCCGGCCTACTTGTTTTAGATAATCACTTGTTGTATTCATACAATTTTTATTCATACAATATGTATTGCGCCTACGGCAGGGTATCGTAGTGTAGTGATATTAGCGTAAAAAGCATTGTTTTATATCGCTTACTCACTCGCGTTGGAACAAGTGCATAATTACATTATTATTAGATAGTAACTCAATGAGCCAGTTCAAATACGACCAAGATTTACATAAACTGTGACAATAGATTAATCAGAATATGCAAACATGTAATAAACAACATTTATGAAATTCAAATTCCTGGCGTCAGTCACACAAATTCGCAGTATTCCACACGCGAATTATAGCAACTGTGTTTAAGTCAGTTTGAGTTGAATTTATTAATTCACACTGTGGTTTTGTACTCCTGTGCTTAATCGGATTGATTCTGATTTTATCTACCTATGTTTAAACAACTTTGTTACAGTTTTATGATACACTATTTTAGTTAGTTTCATTGTACCTTCATGGTACTATGCCTTATTCGCCTGAAAGCGATTTTGCTCCACTTTAATTAGTCTGGTTAAGATTTTACAATACTGTAATCCAGTCAATGGAGATGATTCTAAACTACGTCTTCTCGCTACCGTGTTTAATTTGCCTGGTCATGGTTTTACGTCTCAGTGTCTTAGTCAGCTTAGTTGACATTTTACGTTAGTATGTTTTAGTCAATCTGTAATCATTCCTGTTTAATCAGCCTCGTTATGGTATTAAACTACAGTGTACAGTTTAGTCGGGATTTTGCCTGCGATATTGCCCTATTGTGTATTATCGGTCTGGTTAGAGCTTTACCCTGCGGCGTGTATAATTGTGATTTAACGCTACTCCCCTTTGATCAGGTTGCTAGGTTTTCCCACTGTGTTTATTCAACCTGGTTATAGTTTTACGCTACTGTGTTTCGTTATGATTTTTTGATTTTGCGCCTTTGGATTTCAGTAAGTCTGGGAGTTACTTTTCGCTACTCTGTTTACGTAATTACAAAGCATTTGGGAACAAAAATACTTTAGATTAAATTTAAATACCTACTTCGTCAGTGTTTAATTTTTATTTCATCAATATTTATTGTATAATTTTGACCTGAATAACGTAGAAGTAACCATACCGCTCCATACAGTCTGACACGCTGAGGGATCCAAGTTCGATTCCTGGCCAGTTAAACTCCTAAACGATGAATTCAGGGTTCACTTTTGAATCTGCGTATTATGAGCACACTCATAATTATGAATCTACATTATCACCCATGGAATATCAAATGTTAAAGTGGGGCTTTGATTGAGCAAAGTTTTATTATTCTGTATATGAGTAGACTCTTTAGTAACGTTCAAGTGATCGAGAGTTCTAACTATTAAATCGTGTAATCTCAGTATATTACACTATCGATACAATCGCTTTGAACCCTTATTGCTTTGGCGCTGTGATTGGGGTCAGCAACGGACTTGGATTGCTTTGAATTTACATGGTTTCTCTACGTACCGGAGGTGGGTAGTAATTAAGCCGAGTAACATACGAGTATTCTACATGCCTTTATCATCAGACAAATTTGAAATTTCACTAGTTTAAGCTTAAACTAATTTTTTTATTACCAACTCATAAATGGACTATTTACGTAATACGGTATACGTGCGTAAATAGTTTATTTTTGAGTTGGTAATAAAAAATAAGCTTATAAATAGTTCATGTTAATGTTTTTAATTAGTTAATTCATAAATATTTTGTTTATGTTTATTTTTTTTAATTATGGCAAAAATTGGAATTGCCATCATTAAAAAAGTAAGATGAAAGGAAGCATTAAAAATAAAGATCAGTGCGTATTGACATGTAATGAAAGTAGTAAATTTACTTTACATTATTAGGTAGTGGCGGGTAATACCGTCCGTGGAAATTACTTATAAAATCCATATAGAACAAGAGTTCCTACCAGGAAGTAGGAAATTTACGTTTTTTATTATGTGAGAAGAGTAGCATACGAACATGCAAACCACTTGATGCTCAGTAGTCGCAGCCCATAGACATCCACGTACAACCACAAACACGACTGATATCCTATCTGAGCTCGAACGTAGATACGTAGCCACTAATGAGGACTAAGATGGTCGCTTCGCTTCAAAGTGTAGTCGACAACTGCGCCTCTCCAACGAAACACAAGTAATGCTTTACGGCGGATTATGAGAGCACCGATGGGACTTCCCCAATCGAACTATAGTTCTCCCACCTTTATAAAGTGGCAAAGGGACAAGCTTTTTAATCCACAGAACTAGTAAAGAAGCGTACCTACTATATTTATTTTATTTCAGTATCGTCAATTTTTGTGTTATATTAAGTTGTATGAATACACTTTTTTCAAAGGATATTGCTTTCATTATTCCCTAACATTTTCCTTTTAAAAGGTTCCGATGTGTAAAACACTTAAGTGGTTTCGGGGAATAAGGACCACTTCGTGTTTGTTTACGAGGAATGTGATGATTGATAAATCTGTCAACGTTTTGTAATATATTCGTGCGCCGGTGACGGATTCGGGTGACGACGGGGGACTCATTACTATACATCAAAGTGTCACTGCTCCCTCATCTGAAGGTGATAGAACCCGTGCAGCTTGACTGGGGATGTACCACTGTTACATATATTTGTAGCGTAAAGCATTTTTTGTGTTTATGTGTGGCAGTTCTTTTATATGTAAGGCATTCGACCTTTAACAGTATCAACACTCTTATGGTTGAATTCAAATAGGACTCTTGTTCTTTGTCCTGTGTTACTAATGTAGGGATGTCTCTGAGCATTGACTGCCAGGTGAGTTGCATTTTTATAAGAGAAGAGCAAAAAACGAGCATGCACGCCATCAGATGTTAAGTGGTCGCTATAATCTATAGACATCCATATAAAAACTCAAAATCAAAATCAAAATCAAATAAGACTAAAGCTCTGTCTTTAGTCAAATGTCAAATACATGCATATTAGTTCGTTACTTCAATGTTATAAAAATATTCGTATGTTAAAAAAACCAAAAACCAAAATAATTTTTCGAAATTCGAGTCCCAGATATATCAACTCGGATGATCAGTAAACATGCATTATATTCGTTTCATGTACTGAAGTACTTTAAAAAAGTCAAAGGAAAGCTGCACAAAGTATCCCTTAAAACAAACACATGCCTTTAGAAATTAAAGCCTTTGAGAGCAACAACTGGAACTTCAATTCATACTTCAACTGGAGCTTTTGAAAGCTTTAATCTATATAGCAAACTTTATATCTTACTTGAGTTCTCTACTTCAAAAGAATATAATTTAGAAAATAAAGTACATCCTTTCCAATTTTATAATTTTATAACTTTAATTTAACTACTTTATGACGGTATATTTTTTTTATTGCGAAAAAGTAAGAAACGGGCATGCAGGCCACCTGGTGTTAACTGGTCACTGCAGCCCATGGAAAACCACATCCAATCTCAAATAGAACATAAGTTTTATTTAAGGATGGACGCGGATGCGTTGACTCTTGAGGACTAAGATGGTCGCCTCCAATAATGTGTATCCGGCAACCACATATGATTAATAACCTTTTAAATCATCTCAGTTTGGTCGTGACCACGAGCCACGCAACTGGCTCGAAATATCGGCAATTAAAAATCGTTAATCGTGAGTACCCGTTACATAACATAATGTATGGATTCCGCGATAATATCAGTTTAAAATCGTAGATCTCATGTTCATTAACAAAATGCAAATGGATATCCAAAACGTAATGTAAAGAAGGCGTAGGTTCTACACGGTGACAGGGAAAGTACTATCATCAAACGCATTTCTAGCGTAAAACAATACTTGCGGTTGGATGGACTATTGTGTTTGTCGGCTCATTGAGTTAAGTGAATACAGTTGATTCATATGAACGAGTATCATCTTAATCCTAAAAAGTAGCAACGCATCTATGATCGACTTCAATTGGAACTTCTGTTCTATATAAAGTTGGTTACAGATGCCCATGATCGGCACTTACTACAGTGCTGTATGCTCACTAAGAGCATTTCAAAAAATATCTTTTTTTATTATTTAACGGGTACTTACGACGTCACTAGCACCTGTCCACAATTTTCCCCCGCCACCGCAGTTTTGCCGTGACCACGAGCCATGCAACTGGTCCGAAATATTAGCAAATAAAAAACATATATCATGAGTACCTGTTATATAGTAAAATTTCTTAATACTATATAAATCTCGCGATAATATTACTTTAAGATCATATGAAAGTGTTCTCGTTCGCAATAGTTGACACAGTTATTATACATCATTCAAGTTTCTTGAACAGAGAGTTTTGTACGGAAGCTTGAACGATATCGATTTCATGTAAAGTTGCATTCAGCACCTATTTCTAGATCTGTAATAGTAGGCATGTTTGAAAATACTTAGTGCAGTTAGTACGAGCAAATGTGAGCGTGAATTTCCGTATACGAATATTTCTTCTTATTACATTCATAAGGTAATAGAGCATGCAGTTCATCTTTTTTTTATTGTGAAAGAGTAAGAAACGGGCATACAGGCCACCTGATGTTAAGTGGTCACTGTAGCCCATAGACAACCACGTCCAATTTCAAATGGTACAGAAGTTCTATTTAAGGATGGACGCGGATGCGTTCCTACTCTTGAGGACTAAGATGATCGCCTCCAATAATGTGTATCCGGCAACCACACCTCCCCAACCGAAACACAATACATGAAGAACATGTTGCTTTACGGCGGGTTATGAGGGTGGCGGTGGTGCCGCCCCGAGCGAGCTTTAACAGCTCTACCACCTTTAAAATGATAAAACGTCATTAGCCTTCATGTACATATGAAATCAATTTCATATAATACAGGAATCTGACCTAAAGCCGAGTTTAAATGCGTTACAACTCCTGAGGATTGAAAGAAATTGATGTGGCGGTGGTAACTTCCGGGTCAAGAATCTCATAACACACCATAAGTTCAAAAATGTATATAAATCCTTAAAATATTCGCGCAATTATTTCTTAATGTCATAGATAGGTTAAATACAGAATATTTTCTAGTATTGTTTACATCGTATGTGAAATATCAACGATTTGTGGGTAAAACTAAAGTCTAAAGAGAGACGATAATGTGTATGATGCTCTATTGTACCGTTGTGTCTGTTTTTAAATATAAATTCTTTCAATAACGATCAATTCCGATATTTCACATCTATTAGGCATCCCGTTAAGGCAATCTATCTCTTTTATCGCAGATCACTAAATATTTATGCTTTTAATTTAAAAGTCACCTCTGTAAAAGTCAATTGACGAAAATACCAACACTGTTTCCATTTATCAAACCCTTATCAGTACGGAATACTTGCAGATATAATGAAAAGGTTTTTTATTAAATACTAGCTGTGCCCTGCGCGCGTTGCTACGCCACCAACTAAAATAAATTTTAAGGAAAAACATTACACAAATATTTAACTTATTTTAACTTATTTTTACTTAACTGTCGAAAATTGGTCGTATCTACTCAGAAACCTTCGTGGGATCATGCACAACAACTTTGCTAAAAATCATCATATGATCAAATAGCAAAAGCATAGTTTACGATTCTATAAAGGACATACAGACAAACATTCATTTTTATATATAAGAAGATGGGCGAGTAGGTAAATTGAGTTTTTCAGTTCACTTTGATTAAAATAGTAAAGTAAGCAGTCTTGGAAGTATCGAATAAAGATTATTCTTCTTTTTACTATGTAACGTATTTTTGTATTTAATATATCATACAACACTAACTCTATCGTTACGCACTGAACTTTGCACTATTTGTAATTTACAAAATCCAACCACTGAATTCCACGTCTGTTTTAACTTCTTCTTTATTGCCGTTCTTAGGTATTTTTCTATTACTTCTTGTACCAAACTGGGAAAGTAATAACGTTCAGCGGGAATCACCTGAGGTTGTAGTCGTATCCAGTGGTTAAGACCGAAGTTGAGTATGGGTATTTTTCTTTTGTGTAAGGTTTTCTTTAGATACATTAACGTTTCGAAGTTTCTTCACTCGAATACGGTTATAGTCGCGTAATGCTCCGTTTCTAGAAGTTTCTCTAACCGTTAGTTAATGTTTCAGTCTGGTAATAATTTCTTTACTTGTTTCCTGGCGTTTAGTTTCGAGTGGTAATTTCCTTTGACGCAACGAAAGAAAAAATAGATTACAGAAATATGGAAGATTGGTATGCTTTCTACGTTTTCTATTTTATATCCAGAAACTAGGAGTCTCTATGTCGTGGCTTCCGTGGACACGCGCAATGAAAACTATACATATATCCAGGGTCCACACGATTAACATAAATTCATTATTCTGACTTTTTGGCCGAATCCAAAACCCTCTGCGTGTCAGATCGGTATGGTTACCACTGCGCCACGTTCAATGTAATAAGTTTTAATTTTTTCAAATTTTTGCATTTTGTTTTCATCAATCAAATGCAATGAATCTGATGATAAATTGCAATATGAATTTAATAGAACTCAAGTGGCAGTCACTTATAAAAAATCTTGTAAATAATAATCGTATTAAAAAAAGCAAATACCCTATTTAAATCTCTCTGGTATCTGATTATGACTTTCCCCACACCCCTTAAAAACACACTGATATAACTTCTTCATATATTTTCAATTAATTAAAATTTGAATATAAATGTATAATAAATATACCTTAAGCTAAAGTTACGAAAATTTAACATAACCTGTTTATTGTACAAAGCGACTGATTTCCTGTTCCATAGTTCGAAACAATGAAACATTATGATTCGATTACAAAAGGGACCTTCAAAATCCACGTGTAGATATTGTTTCACCACAGACGAAGAAGCGATACGAATACTACTTTCAAACATTTACTGATATAAATTATAATAAAAACTATACCTAAGCAATCTACTGGGTGTCCGTGAACATGCAGCAGCCGAGAACGCTGACTGCAAGCCCGTTGAAAAGCCATCGCATTCCTCCAGGCGAGATATGAACAAGCCTTAATTTCACCCGCAGTGTCAATTAAATGTGAGACTAATTGGTTGAAAAAAGAAAAAAGAATTAAACCTTTTCTTATCTTTATTAGCCGGCCGAGATTGGACGAATGGAACGCAGAACGCAAGGAGTGACGATGACAGGAAAAGACTTGTATTCCGTATATTGGTACATATGTATGTATGTTATACAGAATTATTAGGAAATAGAAGGGATTATGTTCCACTATACGAAATGATAAGAGCCCTTACATAAAGGCCCTTATAATTAGTATTGTGATATTAGCAGCAGTAGTAGCTTACTGGTATTAACGGATTCCAAATCCGAAGTCTGATTCAATGTTCCATACATGTTAGAAAATATCTATGTTTACCGGTTTACACTTGAGGCCACAATCTTAGCTCTCAAAGGTGACAACGGATGTATGATCTATTTTAGGTAAAGCTAATGTTACACGGAGGAAAATAAACATTTAGCATCTGGCGAAAGACTTGTAGGCTATTTTTATTGTAGAAAAACCATTTTAATCGTCGAAAGAAATTCCATTCAATGTTATCTCCTAAGCGAAATAATCGTTTCCTCTTGTCATGTGTAACAAGAATTCGTCTAACAAGACGGCTCAGTCGTAACTTTCTGTGAAGTCACAATCTGTCCTCAAGGACAAAGTATGAGAAACTTTGTAGAAGTCGATCTTCGTCAAGACAATATGTACCTTCGCGAACCTGTTGAGGGATTTACGACTGAAGGAGCTGTGTCTGGATCAATAGAGCTCAGTTTTATTTCTAGTAAGATTTTGCCAGCGACACTGATTTTGTTTGGAGTTGGATTTTCACATCATGAACTTTTTGAAAGAACTTTTGCATTTTATAAGATGAGAAATGGGTGTGAGGTGTATATATAACGTACCAAATAGCTACCAAAGAAATCTTTATAACTTCGTTATGTGCGTCTGTCGTTAAAGTCATCATCCATCAGCCTTTACGCGTCCACTACTGGACATAGGCCCCCCTCAGATGCCGCCTCTCTGACTAATTCTGTTCCCTTAAAGCAATGATAAGTTATCATTACATTGAATTTAAACTAACATTACATTTAAAGTAAAATGACCCCCCATGTGTGGTAATGGTACTTGCTCGTGAACCAGCTCGCACAGACGACATGCCCGGATGCACGGATCTCGGATCAAAAATACATTCAAAGTGGCAATGAAATTTAATATAATACATCTAATTAAAATCCTCTTATCCGATCTGGAAAGGTCGTGTAAACTAAGGGTTTACTACCATACTACCAATTGATACTAATATCTAAGTATGAAATATTAAGTGGTTTTTACGCAACCTACATACACACCTCTACTTAAGATTAGCGAAGGTATCTTAAACAAGCTTTCTAATGTTAATAATAACAAATTGGTTTTGTATGTTTATTCTTCCTTTACATCATAACAGAGAAAATAGCGTTGCTGTACTCTATTAGGGTACGAAAAATGAGTGACATATCGACACCGATTATTATTTAGAGACACCTCGACTGAATTCGTAAAATGTGGTGATGTTACAGAATATTTGACAGGCTTATATTTAAGTCTTTTCTATAGTTTTACATATGAGATAAGTACATTCTATAACCTGTACCACTTGGTGGCCGAGTTGAGCAGCCTAATGGATATTCACACACCAACTCAAATAGTGTTAAAAATTTATCTAAAGTCGAATGTAGAGGTGGTGTTACCCCTGAGAACTAAGGTCATTCACTTCTAAGTCTGGCCAACAACCGCATTTTTCCAACCGAAACACAACCGACAGATCGAGTTATGAGGGCCGGCGGTAGATATACGACGGTTATACGCTTTATGAAGTCGTATAGTTCTACCGCTTGATAAATAATATTTAAATAACTCATTTCACTTGCACAATACCGATTTGATACTCAAATGGTTCCGGGTTATGTTCCAGCACTTGGAGACATTTAAATAATTCATTAACATTTTTGTTTTTATTGCTGAAGTATTTGTGGGTTTATCTTCATATGCCTAAACCACCCACAAAACATAAAATTTTAGAATGGGGTCACGATCCTAGAAAGCGTTATTATTAATTATTGTAACAATATTTTACAAAATATTTATGAACCCTCCAAGTATCCTTCGATTAAACAAAAGTGTTAATTCTATTAAAAGTTGTGAAGAGCTTAATCTATCGAATTTAAATTCGTTTTGTGTTGGCCGGCTTCCGTTCTAACCGCGTCGTTAAAACTTGTTCCTTGCATATTTCAAAGCTTCCCTTTGTGAGACCAAAGTGAAATTAATGGGTAATCAATAATTAAACTGAGAAACAGTGTGTAGTAAATATGAAAATGGTACCTCAAAGTCTTAATGATTATATTAACCATCATTATCAACCTCATTGTCTCACTTGGCACGGGAATTTTCTCAGATAAAGAAGGGATAAAGTTGGTTTATAATCAGAGCAAAGTGCGGGTTGATTGGTTCCACACACTTTTAACTTTATAAACTCCCGTTAAAGGTAATTTTAATTTTACGTAGTGTGATATTAAGTATTATAATTATGTTTTTTTGTGTGAGCAAAAGAATATCCATGCAACCTCATGTTATTTTTTATTATTATGAAAGAGTAACCAACGGGCATGCAGGTCATCTGGTGGTGGTCACTGCAGCAGGAAAACGTGAATTTCTTTACGATTGATTATGGGAACGGCGGTGGTACCTCTCCGGTCGAACTATAGTTCTATCACATATTACCTGTCAAGTTATCACTCGATGATTATAAAAACAATAATAGCCTAGTAATAAGATTCAGGCCTTCCACACGGTGAGTCCGGGTATTGAATCCTTGGTACGCATTTCAGATTTTTCGAATATATGTGCAGCTAAGACTTAAGTTACTTGCTTTAACAGTGAAGGAAATCATTACAAGGAAACCGTAAAGTTCCCCAAGGTGTGTGAAGTCTACCAATCCGTTCTCTGGTAGTCGTGGACTACGGTTAAACCCTGTTCATTTTGAAAACAGACCAGTGATGAAAAGTAGGATAGTAATGATTTGATGTCGATGACGACAAGATAGTAAGGTTATTTGCTATTTTTTCAGCAAGTTATAAATACATGTTACTATGTCCCGGGTACTCACTATGAACGATTTAATCGTTGATTGTTAATCGTTAATCATGATTACCGCTACATGGTAAAATGTATAAATTCCGCAATAATATTAGTTTAAAATCATAAGTTATAAAAACTCTATCACATTTGTAGTTTCCAAATAATAAAAAAAATGAAGATAATAATATAAAACTAGTTTTTGTTGTAAGTAATTGGGTTCTAGATGGAAATAAGACTTGAGTTCATTGTTAAATCGTTTCGCCTTTGATCTAGATAATCTAGATTTATTCGTCTTTCGAAAGCAGAACCTTTGAAGTAAGAAACGGTAATGGGCTTTATTTACTTAAACTATGAACGTAATAAAATGCACAGGAACAAAGGATCTTATTGCTAAAAGTTCAGCCGTCCAACTTATGGTCGTTTAGAAAGACATTGAAGGTAATCCCCAATATTATAAAACAAAGTCCCCCGTCGCGTCTGTCTGTCAGTCTGTTCGTGATAAACTCAAAAAGTACTGCCGGATTTTCTCACAGTTTTCAACAACAGGTAGAGTGATATCTGAGGAAGGTTTTAATGCATTTTAAGTTGATTTTTTTTGTAAATTGGGCGAAAAATTAAATAATCACTGGATGCATGTATGCGTAGGTTGTATCAGGATTTTAGAATTATGTAAGATAAACGCCGACGAAGTCACGGGCACAGCTAGTATACATATAAAACTCTAAGTAAACCCTATTTAAATACATTGAATAATTAAATTTAACAAGAGAGTTAAGAGCGAACCGTGTTCTGTAATTGGATGGGTGACTACTAGTGGCAAAATTTCGCGCGCGCTTTTAATTCGTAGAGCCTATTAAGCAATCATTATCAGTTGCTATTTGAATAAAGAATGCTTTAAACGTCGTCGGAAACCTTATGGAAATTTTGAAACGTCAATATCACCGAAGGAGATCTTCATTTAACTTCGTATGTAGTTGCTTCTCTTGGAAAGTAAAATGAAATTACTCAAAAAGTTTTAGTTTTTTGCTGTTTTAAAACAGAAACAAGCGGGACAACGTTACTGCCACAGGATAACCTGAAATAATTCTACCGCTCTTGTCAGATGTTGGATTGTGAGTCTTAGCGATTATTCTGCAACAAGTATGAAGTATAATTCGACCGGGGTGGTACAACGGAAAAAAAACTTGTGTTTCGCTTGCAGAGGTGCTGTTGCCGGCTACACTCACAAGCTAGGCGACGATCTTAACGCTACAGTGTAGAAATCCATCTACATACGATCTCAGACTTCAATCCTATTTATGTTTGGATGCAGAGTAGCTCGAACGTCGTTTGCTTGTAACGTAAAAATGTACGGAGTCCACTTTGAAAATGATACGAAAAAACGGAATTGGCTGTAGAAATCAATTTGGAATAAATTAATAGTTGAAAGTGGATACTTGGAATTCCCAGACCCCAGATTAAATTAAATCTTCCAACATAAATTATCAGGATACGATATCGGGAAGCTGAGAAAACGGAAAAAGTGGAACAAGTTTGAGTAGGGCTCGTCCCTTGTGGTTTTTATACCCTAACCTAAAAAGTTATCACGTAATCTTGTCGCAGAAACGATTTCCATGACATTGACACGCAAAGGGTTCCGGTTTCCAAGCCAGAACAAGCATCTATGAATTTGATTTTCGTACTGTTTTCGCCTCTATGTGTGTGAAGATGTGAAATATATGACAGCTTAATAAAGAGACGACTTCATAAGAAGAAAGTATCTAGTAATATTAATAAAAATAAAATCTGAGTGACGATGTAAAAAAGCTGGATTTTTTTCTTATCAAAACTCGTTAGGGTGACATATATTTTTGTGTTTGAAAAGTTGCAAATAAATAAGTAAAAATTTATTATAAAAGCTTGCAGACACTTGATGTTAAGTGTTTTCCCATGGACTTACTCAAGCAATGCTTCACGAAGTCTTTACGTAAATACATCGTTACTCGTAAGGTCAAAAATAGCCGCTTCTCCTGTAAGTGTGGGCGCAAAACTCACCTCCCAAACCGAAACAAAAACCTTTTGATGGCGGATTGTGAATGTTGTGGTCGTATCCCTTCAGTCTAAGTATCCTATAAATAATTAATTTAAAATGTTTTGAGTTTAGGTATCTTTCGTTATAAAACCTAATGTGAGTACGAGTATTTATTTGATACCGTGAAGTCTAAGGAGAAGTTAATAACGTCGTAAACTGAGGGTTCCTATTACAAGCTTAAGTAGAATTTATTCCACGCACACGTCTAACATATTACTCTACCCCCAGTACATTCTGCTAAGAATCTAAGTATTAAATGGTGCGGGGAAGGAACGATGTGTGAACGGAAATTCTAAGCGATTCGTATTTTAACAGGGAAAAATGGCTTTAGCTTTGTCCTAGATCCTCCCAGTACGTGCATAACTTACTAGCATGAATCTGCGCCCTTGATATTTTGCACATATTACTTAAAAATATTGTTTAAAGAAGAAATTATCTTAAGTAATTATATTTGCTCATTGCGTACTTCCAATAGGCATAAAATAGCTGGATAAGTATAGCCATAATGAGACTAGAGTAACAGGCTCTCTGAGTACCACGTAGAGGTTGATAAATTTAGTAGTTTTCGCTTTAAAGAAACATTAACAAATAAACAAAAGAACTACGTTTCACTTTTATATAAAAATAAGGATAAAGACACGTACATTTTCCAAGATATAATATATTTATATACAGGTGTCTCAGAACTCAACGTCAAGTCAAGGTGATAATATAGGTGGTAACAATCATGAGACAAATAAAAAAATGCATCTCATGTATTTTGAAAATTACGGGTATTTCAAAAAAACTGAATTTGGGTCATACTGTAACCATTTTCGATTATTGTGGTTAATGTTTACTATTTTTGTTCATTTAATCTTTGTAATCATAACCCTAATAGACATATCTGCAGTCACAATCAAAGATAATAACACAATCGGTCAAAGTTTCCTAGAAATATGACTTTCTCTCAAACTACGAATTTAAAATTTTCTTAAATAATGTACTAGGGCTTCTTGACAAGTGCCATTAAAAGTTGGCGCCTTTAATCAGGATTCTAAAATGGTACAAGACTTGTTAGTTTATGACCAAAAAAATGAGTAAAAAGTAAAAACCACAAGTAACCTGATTTTATGAACCAAAATGAATCCAATATGTTTGACCCGTACTCATAGAATTATGACTATTAAATGGAATAACTAATCTAAGTTAAAAGGACATTTATTAATAGCGTCAATATCACTTAAAACTTTTCTAAAATATACAAATCATTCTGCTTGAACTAAACACTTCTCCATGGCCGTGTTACCACAAATAAATACTCAAAGTAAAAGTTTTTTCGTGTATCACTGTCTGTGAAGTATTACTTTTCCGTAAGAAAAGTAATGCCTCGGGTAGGATCGACACAACCTTTATTCATATACAAGCTGCAGTCCGCCACTTCGTTCACGTGGATTTATTATTGTTCTTTTTCGATATTTTTCTAAGAGCACAAGGTTCTCATATACTGATCCATATTTTTATTAACTGATATAACTTTTTATTTGTAGACCTGTTGAAATTAAGGAAGTATTAAATGTCAGGTGAAGCTTCTGAAATACAGTAGTGAAAACCGGACTGATATCAATTAATCATTAGTTTTTCCGTTAAACAAAAACTAACAATTAAATTAAGTGACAACGTTTCACTTCTTATAATATTAAGGATAAAAATACATGTTTATGGCACTTATAATCCAGAGAGCTTGAGGGTGAGTTAATAAAACTTTTTTTATTAATTGACAAGTTTTATTTTATTTTAAAATAGATATTGTATCCGTTATTCCTAATTAGTAAGTATAACGGAACATAACTTTCCATTTAGTTATTATTTTTTTATATAATGAAAGAGTAAGAAACGGGCATGCAGGCCACCTGATGTTAAGTGGTCACTGCAGCCTATGGACAACCACGTC
>DWON01001716.1:0-23268 GCA_018251015.1 Phocides pigmalion okeechobee
AGTAAGAAACGAGCATGCAGGCCACCTGATGTTAAGTGGTCACTGCAGCCCACGGACAACCACGTCCAATCTCAAATGGAACAGAAGTTTGAGGACTAACATAGTTGCCTCCAATAATGTGTATCCACACCTCCCCAACCGAAACACAATACATGAAGAACATGTTGATTTACGGTGGGTTATGAGGGTGGCGATGGTCCCGCCCCGGGCGAGCTCTAACGGCTCTATCACCTTTCAAACTCTAATTCTGTACTGTAATTCTTACATCCGTACGAGCTTACGGCCCTACAAGGCAGTTGTGTTCGGTTGAGTATGCACTGTAATATAATTATATGATATATGATATTTCTTCTTACGGTGGAAGATTGTTTTTGTGTAAGTTTTACGTTTATCGCCACTTAGCTCCAAAATAACTAAAATATTTTTTATAAAGTTTGTTGTCTTTGAATTTTATATGTGGAAATGCAAAATAACAAAGAGAGAAAACCCTTTTCTTTACATATGCGAAGAATATCTCGGTTCTTACTAATAATAGTAATATATTAAGACCTGAAATTGTACAGATTTCATAGAAGCGTTATATCATTCTAGAGCTTGGAACGAAAAATATAGTGCAAAAATATATGCATACCTTTGAAATAATGTCCCTTTGAATAATGTACGTACTCACTGAAGCTACTTTTTTGGAATACAGAAATTGCCTGCATCTATTTTTGCGATCAGAGTGATATTATTATATATAAAGGTGACACATTAAAGTCGATAATCCATTGAACCACGGAACAGGTGAGCGGCGTCTCATTGTTTTATGATCATCTTACCGATGGCGCCAACTCTATTGTTCACGGATACGGATATAATTCTATAGTATTTTTTAATGAGAGAGCTAATAGGAATTGTGTCACACCTATTTTATTTTGTCACCATGATATGTAAAAAAAGGGTACGAATCTCTTGATTTATTCGCAAGTTAACGACGCTCGAAGAATTAGATAACTCGACAATTAGACAACATTTTTCTCTTAATATTAGTTTCTTACATACTGTTCGCTTAGTATTTCTCGCAAAAATTTCATATAATGTTTTTATGTACCTAATACGTATCTATTATCTGTACTTTGATATTATTTGGCAAATATTTTTTTTTCTTGTAGTAATTAATATTTGAACCGTACCATTTATTCGCAATATACTCGAAACTGTATTGAAACATTCCCTATGTGTAATCGCCGTATCGGCGTTACATCTAAGACAACACAATCTTTATTTTCTCGAAACTAGAGAAACACCGAAGAACTACACAACTGTGTTGTAGCGCCGCAAGCGCATAGCGTTCACGATTATGCAGATTTGTTGTGCGACCGTAAACTTGTACGGAATTTTTGCTACACGACATATGTAGGACCCGCAAGCGCGTCGCGCTCATAACCAAAAAAGTTTTGTAGCCATAGGCAAAATGTTAATACATATATGTATATCCTATTGTATGTTTCAGTCAAATTTTAATGGCAAAAGTGTTTAGTATTGTTTTTGTTTATTTGTCTTTTTATTTGTACAATTGTTTTCAGGCATCAAAATTGTCAGCCTGCCGAGATGAGACTGCCGAAGCAGACGATAGCACCAGCGAGTCACAGAGCTCACCGCACAATACTCCTAATAAAACAAATAACGGTTAGTACTTAATAATACACACATTGTAAGTGTACGAAGAGGAAGTTGTTGGATGTAGTAAGATAAATTTCGTACTCGCTATCCCACGACGGTGCACCAGACCCGTTGTTTATTGGTTTTTCTTTATGTGACAAGAGTAGCAAATTCATTGTACACATCTGTGTTGTACCTGCAAATCTGTATTGTAGTGTTTACGTCGGCGCTACAAGACTGACGGCGGAAATTAAGTCTGTGTATTCGTGGATGCTGAACTCATGCTAAAAATACAGTATTTGTATGAATTGTCGACACATTTAAAATCTAAGAGAAAAAAAATCCAGTATAGTGCCGCCACCAGCAATCCTGACTCGATGTAATATACGGGCGCAGCAGTCAACGTGTTAAGTACGTCACTTTGTACAGGCCCGGGGTATAACATCTACGAATACACAGACGTAATGTCCGCTCCCAGTCTTATAGCGCCGATAAAAACAGCACTTTTGTTTGCTCGTAATCCATACAAAATTGTCCGTACAACACAGGTGTGTAGGAGCCGCGATCGCGTCGCCCCCAGAATTACACAGCAGTGTTGTAACCGCAGGGAAAGTGTTAGAGCGATGACGAATATACTAATGTTGTTTGTATTGTTAATTGCAGAGGCGGCTGCCGGCGACCCCGCCCGCGCGGCCAACTAACGCCACGCCTTACGGTCAAGCTTAGACTTTTCTACCACATTACTATCGTTTATCGTTTAGCAGTAACAGAGCCATAGGAATGTGACAAAACATTTATTCGCATTATTATATACAACTAGGTTAAGTCTCCTTTGGAATTGAACGAAGTTTTGCATGCATTGGTGAACGAGTTTACACATGTTTTTCTTTCTTCCATTTTGTTAATTTGATGCCCCATTTTTATTAGTCGTTTGCTTTACGCATAAAGTTTATATATATACATGGATAGATTGTAATTGTAGTGGAGTGCCTTAGCAACTCACTTTTTGTATATCCGCATATTTAAATGTGTTTTATGTCGTTAACGATGTGGCGCACGCGCGCTCGCTTGAGGTTGATGGTCGCAGTTGTGTTGTGCGACGATAGAACTGTAATTATTCGAGCATTGTGATAACAATGGAGATGTTACAAAGTACACTAAGTTTTTACTATCACAATTTTATTGCATATATTAAAAGAAGAATATTTATTATTATGTTATATTTGGTTTTAAATTGAGTTAAAGTATAACATGTTGTACTTTTTTATTTATCAAAGTGAGTTTTTATTTATTTTAAAATATGTGCATTGTGTGCAATCATAGAAACGGATGGACTGATTTTTTACATCCGATATTTTTACATAGTACATATTTATTTTTTTCTTTCTATTCTTGCATATTGTTTCAGGCTGAATGGTAACGCAATCTTCGCTATACTAACGTGCTATTACCGCATGTCATTTCTTTTGCCATAGAAAGGTTCTAAAGATAAGTTTTCTTACCATAAAATAAGCTATGTAATGAAAACAGTGTGTACCTATTAACTTACCTCTAATTTAGTTAGTTTTTAACATAGACTGTACATATAATTTAATTTCATATTTTGTTCAGATCTCTAATAAATATGTAAGTCTAAAAATTACTTACTTTTTATTTTCATTTAATCCTTTTACTTAATCGTAATAATAAGGATATTAGGAAAGAAATAAATTGTTAAAATTAAAATAGCTTTTATTTCATATTGTAACAAGGTCTTGTTTCGTCCATCCCTCTGCCAAGTGTCCCCTCACAGCCTTATCCAGTATCACCTAAAACAAATATATATATATTAGAGTATATTAAATATTTTACACGAAAATAATAAATACATGCCGAGATAATGGTCAAAAATTAAACTGATGAAAAATCAAAATGGCTGATAATTCAACACTACATTTCAGTAAACTTTATTAGGTAGCGGTAATGTTGGATATATGCGGATGGTGTTCTGAATGTAATCATGCAACATATTGAGAATGCATATTTATAATACTACTCTAAACTTGCCTCTATATCACGACAACCCTGCATAGCTCTGCTCATAACCACGTCGTAGTAATCCATGTGAAGCCTGTGTGACATTTCTAATAATCCAATTTTTCCTAAAAATTAAAAAACTCATTACACATACATTTTTTTAAATATAAAGTGTTATAGAATCCAAAGAAAAATAGTATAAAAACAGTAAAACACTTTGCTAAAATGAGGCAGACCCTTTGCACACTTCGCTACTTCAAAACAAAAGGGCCACAACGCGAATAGACCTAATTCTACAGGAGAGCCGTTTAAAGTTTTCAAGTTTTCAAAATCAGTTCTTGTATAATTGCTCTGTAATTTTAAAACTGATAAACAGGTGTTATACACAGTTGGAAAGATATTTTTATTCCGTTTTTAATGATTGATTCGGATATGTGACTGACAAAATTTGAATTTTTACAATAAAAAGGATTTTGAATATTTTTGATTTGTGGCCCTTTTAAAGTAGCGACTTTACAACTAGCATTAACACTTTCACTACGGCGCTCATTTATATGATCAGGTCAGCGTTGAGGGGGGGGGGGCTGCCTAGACTGGAGCTTATTTCTCTAGTCTGAAGATGCGCTGACAGTTCAGTGAAATATTGTATTTTTAGTATCTGTGCATCATCTACGAATACACACGTAAGGTCTGCCCCCAGTCTTATAGCGCCGACGTAAAAACAGCATTTTTGTTCGCTCGTAATCCATACAAATTTGTCCGTATAACACAGTTTTGTAGGAGCCGCAAGCGCGTCGTGCCCCGAATTACACAGCAGTGTTGTAGCCACAGGGAAAGTGTTATATTGACTAACCAGTACTGGGTAGGCTGGCGACAGTGAGAACAACACCGCCAGCTGCCTCCTCTACATGTCCCACGTCGGCGAGCGGCGCGGGGTCCGCAGCGCGCCACGCGAGACTCGCTGAGCACGCGCACGCGTACGCGCGCAGCGGTACGCCCGCGTCCACTAGCGCCAGCGTCGCCGCGTTCACACACGCGCAGTACGCGCCGCCGTCCGCCTGAGGAAATCATGACGATTTATAACTACAGTTTTTTTATGGGAGAAGAGTAGCAAAGTACCTGATGTAAAGCAAGCGCAGTCCATAGACATTCACATACAACCACAAACACGACCGAAATCCTATCTGAGCTTGAACACAGATACGTTGCTACTCCTAAGGACTAAGATGGTCGTCTCGCTTCAAAGTGTAGCCGGCAACCGCACCTCTCCAATCGAAACAAGTAATGCTTTATGGCGGATTACGAGGGCTGAGTATTGTTGGCGACTTGTCAATACTGGACAATAACTGGTCACAATATCGATAGAGCTTTAAAATATAATAAGAGTAGCAAAATAGCATTCGCACCACCTATTTTAAAATTATTATTAATGCTTCCAACATTATGACACTGATAGCATTAACACATTGATAGGAATGCTCATACATTACATAGACTTGCTGCCCCGGGAATTTCGTTCCGCCTGACAGAAAATGAATGAGCAGAGTAGGATTCCACAATTTTAGACGAAATTACGTTTTTAGCTGTCATTTGCGTTTTGTTATTACATGTCAGATGTCTTTTTGTTTTACCCCGTAATATAGTGACTTATCAAGTCACACGGGATTGCGGTCAAACTGGATAAAAAGTATCCTATGTCGGTCTCCTGGTCCTAAGCTACGTCCCCGCCAATTTTCAGCCTAATCAGTTCAGCCATTCTTGAGTCATAAATAGTGTAACTAACACGACTTTCTTTTATATATATAGAAGATTAAGAGTTGTGGAAGGTGGCACTAAACTGAAGCTGCGCTTTCAAGAGTGAAATGCGCCGACAATTCCAATTCAAATTCAAATATTTTATTTCATTGTATTTACATACATTTAAGGAACTGAACAGAAATATCGGGTTTTTTAGCATCTTTTGACATTTACAAATACACAGACTTTGTGTTCAGTCTTGTAGCACCAACTTAAATACAGCATTTGTGTATGCTGGTAATCCATACATATTTGTACTGACATCACAGGTGTGTACAGGTAGCATGCACGTTATTGCTTGTCACCAATATTACTGTAGTTTTTTAGAATAAGCACTATCAACAGTATAGTAAATAACTCTCTAAAAATTTTATACCAAAAAGTAATAATGAAATATGGGCTTTTATTACTGCAAGAATTGTTCTTTAATTTATATACAAACCTGTAGAACTTCAACATAAATGTCTATCTGAGAGCGGGGATACAGCTCAGTCTTGATTGCTGCAGTCAAAGCTTGCCTTAAATGCAATGACATTTCCTGAGACTTACGGTCACCTCTTGGTCTATTCTTTCTTTCACCTTTAAAAGCACATAGAAACACAGTGTATAACGAATATGCCTTTTTTTGTATTGTTAAGTAACTATTGACACTGACTGAGGCTCATAGATATAATAAGTCAGCATTGCGAGTGGGAGCCTAAACTGGATATGCACTGACATTTTACACATTGACTGTGGTTGGCAGCATCTGTGTATCATCTACATAGACACAGCAATTGTGTTCATCCACAGTTTGATACCACCTACTTATGTAAATGGGCAAATCTTGTGTAAACGAGATACATGTATTTGCCCATAAGCTTGTACAAATTTGTATTCACACAAAGGCTTTGTGCAAGCCACATGCTCATTATGTGAAGCAAAATACAGCAGTTGTGATTTCTGCAGTTGCTGTGTTAAATAAAGTATACAATATAATCAAAGATTTTCAGATTAACAATTCATGCAGTCTATACATTATTGTGAACAATAAAAAGTTTTTGCCAAAAAAAAAAAGTATAAAAAATGCAATGTACACATGCCAACAAATCTAGGACTCATGCTATGAACATATCGTACAAAGAGTTAGAGAATTACAATTGAGTCTTACATAAATAATTTCATAAAGTACTTGTAGAGTAATTTATCTTATACTTTAAGTAATCGATGAAAATGTAGGATATATTATATCGGTAAAAATGTGTGTAACATCTTATTAAACTATTGTAAAAAATGGTTGAGTATCGAAATTAACCCACCTGTAGAAAAAGTCGCCATGCTGTATTGACAGTTCACAACAACTCCATCTGGAGAACTCTTTGATTTTGATGCCTGAAAGAAAAAAAAAATATTTATTAATAGGGAAGTCGAATACCTTGACGAAAAACTTATCTTGTGTCTTTGGTCGGTTTGTTTACCTGATGGGGCCCATAAACAGCAGCTAAAACTTTCGTGTTTCCTTGCTCCAAGTATGCGCTGCCATCTGGTTGCTTAAATACTCCCAGTTTGCATCTTATCCGGCGCAATTCGTTAGGTCTACGACCATCGAGCCGGAGCCCTTGACTTGATAGTAAGTCTGGACCAGGCATCTCGATATACGAGAATTGGATACGAAATTATCTTGCAATGTTTTATTTTCAGTTATAGATGAAATCAACGCGGCACGGTAGGGATCACAAAATATATTCTAACCAAAACAAAACAAAAGGCTAACCTAAAAATCCACTTTCAAAAATTAAATTGGCTTGCTACTTTTACAGTTTATGTTATGTATGCATTCATGCAACGCATGACATTGACATATGACAACGTTGACAAAACAAGGATATAAGCATAGATTAAGTAAATTAATCATAAACGTATACACTCTCGTAGATACGTACAATGTATGTTAGAACTGTGAATAGAAAAAACTTGAAAAATATGTGCATATTAATTAGAAAATATTATGAATAAGAAATGGTTGCCAAGTTTATTTGAGTCGCGTTCGAAAATCTGACCACATAATAAACTTAAGACACTAATGTTGAAAATAGATATTATAAACCAAAATGTAGTAAATAGGATAAATGTTAAAGTTTGCAATCGTTTCAATACGTTAAATGTACATGAAAACGGCTTCACACAAAACATTGTACATTACTTCGATAGTACCAATTAATCGCAATTTTCAATACTTTTTTTCATGTAAACGTAGTGTGAAGGGAAGATACATTTATTTATCTGTGCTGTTATATTTCTATCATGTTATGTTCATTACGGAAGAATCGTTTTTATTATCTGTTTTTTATGTTCTGTGTGTGTGGTTATGCCGAAAGCAATTTTAGCGGATTTAAGGCAGTTTATCGTGATTAATTGAATTGGTTATCATAATTTTTTAATCCTATAGGTAGATTATTGTTTCTAATTGTTTTTAACCTTTCATTTAAATCAAAACAACGCTTACGTGCTGTAATTCAAAATTGTTGTTACTCGAAACGATAGCCATCATTGTCAATAATCTGTCACCTGGCCCTCTTTATTTGCTCTTCCCTAAATTGTAATGATTTGTTGATAATTAGTATATTCATTGATAAATCCACAATTTTTGCATCTAAGCATGATTTGATGGCGTTATGTGTTTAGTAGAATTTTATTTAGGCAAATAAATTCGGCTTTCAATTGTATTGATTTTCGATTGATTGGATAATAATTACTAATTTATATTGTAGGTCGATTCGCAATGGACGTAGATGACTCGGCGGTTGATCTGACCGTCAGGTAATATTATAATTCACTTATGTTTGTTTACTTTACTAATTTTGATAATTTATATTTCCCTTAATGTTTTCTTGTACCTATGCCCTTGTGTTTTCTGATCACATGATAATGTTGGTTTTATGATTAAAGTAATTAGCATAATGTATCTAATTACGTGTCTAGTTATTAAGCATCATAGTGATAAACATTATATAAAAAACATTACAAATAAATGAAAATAAATATTTGGTAAAAATACTATATATAAATGTACTATATATACATACACATCATACAAATTACCTAAAAAAGGTTGAAGATCAATAATATAATTTTACAAAACAATTTATCACTTTTACCATAAAGACAATAAGGATTTATTTCTTTCAATTTTTTTTATTAATCACATAACAATAAAAAATATATATAAATAGTGTACATTTTTCAAAAGCATGCATAAAAATTTGTTTCTTGTTAAATATATACATATGCAAAAATTTTCACGGTTCCTAACTCTATATTATCATAATTAGGTTTTTGTCATTGTAAACTTGTGACCTATTATGTTGTATGTTTATAGGTCACTGCCACCAGAATTAAATGAGCTGAGAGCTCTGACGGCCAGTGGGCTTACCATTACGCCTGCTCAACCCCCACCCCATGTAAGTTTCACCTTACGTCTTTGCTACCCTGAGTTTCGAGTTTTATTTATTTTTGTACTTTCCACAGAAGAGAAGTCTCGGAATTACTTGTACCCCACTGAGAAGGTTTGGAGTTATGTTGTGTGAAGATTTATACAGAAATTATTAGTAGTCTTGTTAAAACTCTCCCAGAAAAGGAGTCTAAATTACACAGAGGTTGTGTAAAATAAATGTATCACAAAATAAATATTTACTTAAATGATAATTTATTTACTTATATGATAAAAAAAAAGCAAGGTGTTCATCATCAGTTTGAGTATCTTTTGCCACATCCACAATACACTCAAATTTAAGTATTTTATTTTTGTTGAGGTATTTACATACACTTAATGAACAGTAGTTGTTTCTTGATTTTTAAAAGAAGTTTTCTAATCAATGTACTTAGAATGAAAGTATATGAATATTAATTTTCATTGTTGCGTAAAGAATACTTATGAATGCATAAATGCAATAAAATATTCTGTAATTGAGACTGGGTACTTTAATCCCATAATATAAACATCTCTTTTAACAGTTGCAGCGTAAGTAAATTTTAAATGTTGTTATATTAAGAGTCCATCCAATTTTGCTGAGTAGATATTCAATGTAGCAACCTGGTGGACAGGTTTTAAAATGCATATATAGTGAATAAATATACATAGATGTTTTCATGTATTATATTATGTACTAAGTTTTCAAGTGTCATATTTAAAACGAAACTTATATCTTAAATAATATGCTTGTTGTGAATTGTGAGTGCTGTATTTCCTAACTTAGTTTATGAAATTACTAGTAACTCGAACTCGAGAAGGATTTGTTTTTTTATTGCCAGCGAATATTTATTTTACCACTTCAAATGCAATCAACAATAATAATAAACTATTTTCTATTTCATTCCTTACCTAAGATTGAGCGAGTAAGTATATTGGTATGACTCTCCAATTGCAGTATATATTTTAACAACTTCCACACATACATTATACTTTACACTATAACTATACAAATGTAGGAGTAAATTGCATTTACATCTAGTATGCAGCAGTTTTATAAATGTTAAAAGATTTTATCCTTATCAAAACGAATTGTTATCGAATTTACAAACCATATTTACAATATCTTAAATGTTAAAATGTTCCATTTATGTTTTGCTATTAATACTTTAAACAATGATTATTATTATTTATTTGTTTTAAAGTGTTGAGGAAACTTTACAAATATAAAGGTTTGCCAGATGACTAATTGGTTTTATTATTAAAGTCAAGTACTGTTGCTCAGAAAGACACAAATATTTATTATTGTTACGTAATTGTGTATTTGTTATCCATAACTATTAGCAATGACAAAATTCAGTCACTGTTTATGGCAGTTCTTTTTCAAACATATTAAATTAATTCAACTTGAAGTAAATTAAATGCAATATTTTTTACTATATGCAGAGTACTCAAGATTAACAATGATATTTTGAACCACTTACATGGCGCGTAGTCACATAGTTTTGCCGTACATAGGTAAAAAATGTATAAACTCAACGACTATACTAGTTTAAAGCCATACTTATCCAATAATAATATGCCAATTTTATAATACAGTTAGCTATAATCCATGGTTTCATCTCTTTTACGAACTGTTACTAAGATTACATCAAATATAATGTGATATAATCTATATCTTCCTTAATAAATGGTTCATCAAATTCAAAGAGATTTCTTCAATTTCCACTTAAATTCCAGGAATAAGTGCTTTAAAAAACTTCAATATATTAAATATATAATATATCAAAAAGATAACAACTTTTTATTTCATACCAGGTACTCATGATTAACGATTTTTGACTGCCGGTATTTAGAACCAGTTGCTTGGCTAACTGCATCGAAGTATTGGCAGTCCAAAGTCAAAAATCGTTAATCATGAGTCTCCAGTCTATTGTAAATTTTATTGATTCCATGAGTATATTCGTTTTAAAATAATAGATTTACAACTTTTTTGAATTTTTATTAGTTCAAAGATACAAAAAAACTAGTAGTGACCTGGCAACCTGACACACTCACAAAAAGCAATGTTACACATGTGACTCATATTAATGATACTGTGTGTATGACCAGGGTGCCAGTGGCAAGAGAGTGCTGCGACCCCGCTCTGAGCAGCGCAGCTATGCGGAATGTCCAGACATCGTGTTGCTCCCAGCCGCTCCTCCGCACCGCAAGCCCAGTATGCCTGCTCCAGCACCATTTACTGGTATGAACAGTTATTCCTACATGATTATACAAATATATAACAAACATGCGTCAAACTATGACTGTGAATTGTAGAATATAAGCTTAGACGCGTGGTATAAACTGTAATGTAATTTTAATAATATTTTTTAAAGGTGGTAGAGCCGTTACAGCTCGCTCGGGGCGGCACCACCGCTACCCTCGTAACCTGCCGTGAAGCAACATGTTCTTCATGTATTGTGTTTCGGTTGGGGAGGTGTGGTTGCCGGATACACATTATTGGAGGCGACCATCTTAGTCCTCAAAGTTGGAACGCATCTGTGTCTATCCTTAAATAGAATTTCTGTTGTATTTGAGATTGGATGTGGTTGTCCATGGGCTGCAGTGACCACTTAACATCAGGTGGCATGCATGCCCGTTTTTTACTCTTTCACAATAAAAAAAATATTAGTATGTAAAAAGCCTGTGGATATTTTTCCAATTTGTGTTGTACTATTGCACACTGATATACATCTAGGTTTAACATTAGATGTTACATGTAAGCATGTTTTTCAAAAGGTTCATAATTATTTACAGCATAGAGGATGATTTTATAACTTGGAAAGACAAGTTCTGGCCAGCTGTTTGTGAGAAGTTCAATATTGAAAGTGCAGGTGAAGAAGAGTTGACAAGGCAGTTCCGTCTCATAACACACCCACTGGGTGATATTGCATCAAGTGAGATATTCACTGGAGAAATAGCCAGATTGCATTCTCTTCAAACTCAGAAGCCGTTAGTTACCCATTTTTTTTAAATCATTATGATAACTAGAATAAAAACTAGTATAAGTTGTCATATAAACCTGCCTTTTGTGTTGGTACAGATCCAACTTTCATTGTTTTTATTATTTTATAGCCCTGTGTTTCATTCTATTTGCCCTACACCAGCCTTTCCCTTATCAATTCAATAAAACAGCCTGTTTTGATTTTGTTATATATATTTTTTATAATATGGACAGTCTACTTCAGTTTGAACATCTGATAGTTGCTTTAACTTTTTTTTAATGTTCAACTTATTCTACCTTATAATCCTCATTTCATTACACCCATTGTTCATAGCTCATATTATTTTAAATGTAATAATTTAAAAATTGCCTCAATTTAGCAAATATTAATAAGGTCAAGCAATATATGTTCTTCAATTACGTACACAGATAACACTTTGCTTCCTGTTTATCATGGCTTTGATTTTTTGTGTGGTCATGGCCATACTTCCACTTACAGTATTTTGGTTATTAAGCATTTCCTGTAGTTCATCTTTCAAGGGTGAGAAGATTAACAAATTATGTGTAAATTTTTAATATGATATAATTTCACCACGGCATGAAACATTTCACTTACTATCCTAACCAAATGGGTGGCACCTTTTCCATACCCAATGTGAAGTTTAAGTGATTCTCGATAAATGGATTATAGTTGTAAAAGAGTAAAATATTGCCATAATTAATTATTATCAAAAAATTTATACTGAATATTTGTAGTACTAATTTCAATTGTACTGTTTAATTTGTATTTCAAGGTAATTTGTATGTATATACAATTGTTTTTTTTTTTTCAGACCATTTGATGCCAAAAATCCATTTCTTGCTCAGATCACTGTCAATAGAGAATTACATAAAGGTGGTAACAGATCATGTCTGCATGTAGAACTAGATATATCAGGCTCCAAAATGCGATATGAAGCTGGTAATTAATGTTTTAAATAAATATTTATATACTATGGGCCTTGTAATATGGTACTCAATAAGATTTTTTTTTGGACAGGTGACCATATAGCTGTTTACCCAATTAATGATATTCACTTAGTTGAAAGGCTTGGTAATCTGACTCATGCTGATCTTGATGAAGTATTCTCGCTTATCAACACTGACCAAGAAAGCACCAAGAAAAATCCATTCCCATGCCCTACATCCTACCGCACAGCCTTATCTCATTACCTGGAGATTACAGCATTACCTCGCACCCACATATTGAGGGAGCTTGTGGAGTACTGCTCAGATGAAGAGGTATGTTGACTTTATTTTCCTTATTAAAGAAGATGTTGCAGGCTATCTCTGTTTTCAATCTTCCTGATTATGTAATTACAACTGTTCATATGTCAGAAGACATATGGGCATTTTAACGACATCAAACAGTTATTGGTCACTAGTCCATATCCACACATCAGCACTACACCAGTATAGCTTTGAATTTTCAGTTTCATAGTCAAGTAGCTACTGCAGTTCAATCGCATTAACATACACACACACATATGAAAGATATGGATTTTATAAAATATATAAACACTTAGCAAAGATAATGCAACTATAAAAATAACACTAGTAATTTTATGTGCAATGTAATAAATTACTGTAATTATTCATTGTTGTTTCTGTTCCATGTAAACACATTACAAAAACATGACAAGACAATATTATAATGAGGCACTATTATTTATGTAATAGCTAATGTAATAAATTATTTTGTTTTTTTTCAGGATAAAAAGAAACTGTTACTTATGGCCACAAATTCACAAGAAGGCAAAGCGTTGTATCAGTCGTTTATTGTAGACGCGTGTAGGAATATTGTACATATTCTGGAAGATATCAAATCGTGTAGGCCTCCACTAGATCATTTATGTGAGTTGTTGCCTCGTCTTCAACCAAGATACTACTCCATCTCTTCAAGTCCTAAGGTAAGATAAGAAGATTATATGATTATTATAATTGAATAATAAGACAACCTATTTGAGTGTAACAAGGAGGGGTTTTGAGTTCAATTCCCCAGCTTAGCTAATATGCATGTGAATATTTAACGTGAGCAAAGAAGCAATTCAGCAAAGAACAGTGTGCTGGCCACCATATACAACTTCAAACAGAGTTGAAGGCCTATTGGAGACCACATGGATAATATGCTGCTACTCCTAAGGACCGAGATGGTTGTCTTCTTTGTAAGTGTAATTAGGAACTAAAACCCTCCAATTGAAACAAAGGAATGCTTCAAGGTATATTATAAGGGTGGCGATGGTACCTCGCCGGGTGAAAAATAGTTAGTTATACCATCAACGAAATGTTGTTGAAAGTTTTGTTATATTTAAAACATATTAATTATTATATTATAAATCTAGCTACATCCTGAGACCGTACACATCACTGCAGTAGTGGTAGAGTACAAGACACCAACTGGCCGCGTAAACAAGGGAGTAGCTACGACGTGGCTGGCGAAACACAAGCCTGAACCGGGCAAGCCCTTGCCAACTGTCCCTGTCTACATTCGGAAGTCGCAGTTCAGGCAAGTTTGAATTTTGAATCATGTCTTAAATATAACATACTTTTTATTATTTATCTATACGTAGGACAAAGAAATCTTAAGCGTTTGTATGCATTTCAGCATGTATTGTGTGCAAATAAGCTTATTTGACTCTAGAATACCATACATTTGTATGATTATTTTTTATTAGATTTTATCTGTTATCTCATCTTTCTTCTTTCTAAAATTTTGATTATTTTGTACCACTTTCACTGTTCTCTGCACTTCTCAAGGTTGGCTGGTAGAAATTGTTAAGAATTAAGTTCGGTGTTAGTATAATATTCATTGCGTCCAATAAGGGATAAATAATGTATAAAGTGCTTTGTGCAGGTTGCCGCTGCAGACGCAGACGCCAATACTGATGGTGGGACCGGGCACGGGGCTGGCGCCCTTCCGCGGCTTCCTGCAGGAGCGCGCGCGCGCCCGTGCCGCCGGCAAGCTCGTCGGCGCCAACATCCTGTACTTTGGTTGCAGGCACCGCGACCAGGACTATATTTATCAAGAGGTTCGTTCATTTTTTTACTTGATGGACATGGAAATTAGACACGCTGGTAGCTTGTCGTTACAAGTGTGAGACAAATTAGTTATTATTGGTTGAGACATATTACAGACTGTAATGAGTATTGATATTTTAATGATGTCACCACATTGTATTGAAATTAGTATAAAGGTAATAATACTAAATGCGTAAGCTTGTAACACAGTCTAAGAAGAACATTACAATAAAATATTTATATATCATAATGTTAATTGTTTACATAAATCTTCTTTTATTTTTAGGAACTTGAAGAATTCGAGAGAAATGGTGACGTTAAATTACATGTAGCTTTCTCGCGAGATCAACCACATAAGATTTATGTGACACATTTATTGGAGAAAAATTTGGATGAAATTTGGGATGTAATAGGAGTTCAAAATGGTCATTTTTATGTTTGCGGGTGAGTTAAACACTAATCAATCAATCTATATGATTATAATAATTAGTATTGTGTGACTTGCTATAAGTGTTGACTTATATTGTTTGTGTAGATATTGAATTATGTTGCTATGTTAAAATTACTGTTCAGCAAGGTTAATCTTAAAAAATAATTATTTGCAATGCATGATGCTTTTCGGGTTAAATCAGGTTTTTACAGATATTACAGCGGCACTAAATTGAAATAAAATTAACTTTCAGGGACGCCAAGAACATGGCTGTAGATGTTCGCAACCTAGTTATGAGGGCTGTGCAGGAAAAGGGCGGACGAACCGAATCGGAAGCCGCACAATTCATCAAGAAACTCGAGTCTATGAAGAAGTATTCGGCCGACGTTTGGAGTTAAATTTTTAATAGTCTCTATAGTTAAATTTGTACAACTCCTTGCAAGTATGCAACTGCAATGTAGATAATATTTATAAGTAGGTATTTAATTCATTTTTCTTTAATTGAGGAAGTGGTGGTGTGAAATCGTAAAAATATTCTAAGTGGAATATTCCAAATGCGCACATATTATCAGATTATTTTTGAAAAGTTGAAATTTGACATAATAATTGACTATTTAAATGTGTTTTTTGTATGTATTTTTGTGTTGTTAGTTGAACAAAGACCATATTTTTATACCAAGATTTAGTAGGAAGCAAAACAATTTGAACAACTTAATAAGTAGGTATGTGAATATTATTTTTATGTACCTATGGTAAAACATCGGTTGTTATTGTTGCGTGTGAATTGTGTTGTTGGCACATATATAAATATAAGTGGACTGGGAAATAGATATTAAGAAAATGAAGTTAATTTTATATAATGTTATATGATTAAAACATTTATATCTAAATGTGTGTTTTAATTTTTAACGACATAATATTACATTTTAACACTTTGACTGCAGTGCTCATGTCTAAGGTCAGTTCAGCGTTGCGGGAAGCGGCACTATACTTGAGACTATTTCTGTAGATCGATGCGCCGACAATTCACTGAAATATTTTTTACCATGTGTATCTTCTACGAACACACAGATATAATGTCTGCCGCCAATCTCGCAACGCCGACGTAAACAACACTTTTGTTCGCACCTAATCCGTACAGATTTATTTATTTATTTATTCTCTATTGAACCAATGTGATACAAAAGGCGAGCTTAATGCTAAAAGCATCTACCAGCCAACTTTTGGGTAGTGCAGAAAATAGTAAATGCAAAGTGTACATAGAAATAAAGTAACTAAATAATAAAAATAGTAATACAAGAGATAAGAGTAGACAAAAGATAATGTACAGAAAAAGGAAGAATATAATTAAAGTGACATATGAGTAAGAACGTATAAGAAAAAGGTAATGAGAGATAGTTACTTAGTATGAGAGTTGTTTTAAGTAGTGGGGGTGCACACATTTTTAAAAAGTAACTTAGAATTCATCCTTCTGACGACTTCAGGGAGAGTTCCAAAGACGTATAGCCTGGTATGTAAAATAGTTTGATATAAATCCAGAGCGGTTTAGTGGGAAAGCAAGTGCAAGGCTCTGATGAGCGGAGCTGCCGCTCGTGACAATTGCGTAGGTACTGAAATTTAGAATCCAAGTATTTGGAAGAAAGTGGATGAAAAAGAATATAAAAGATAGAGTTTAGCAAACGAGACAGTCTACGCTCGCGAATCGGAAGCCATTTAAGTTGGTGACGATAAGAAATATGATCGAATTTACGTAGACAGAACATGAAACAAATACAGTAATTCATGAGACGTTCTAGCTTATTGAGTAGATCTTCATTTACGTCAGTGTAGCACACATCAGCATAATCTATGATGGGGATTATCAGCTTGTATTAAGTACTTTTTAGAAGCAATGGGTCAGAAATTTCTTAGTCGATTTAGCGAACGTAATGCTGCAAAGACAGATTGGCTTAGTTCATTTACTTGCGTGTTTCAGATTAAGGTTGAATCAAAGTAAATACCTACATTTCTTACTGTTGGTGAAAAGGGGATAACGGCATTTCCAAGTCTGATAGGTGAGACAGAAGTCAAATCAACTTTATATATCTGCTGCGAGCTGCCATGACAATGGCTTTACATTTGTCTGGAATAAATACTAATGCCAAATTTATGAGACCGGTCGTGGATGTTGCACAGGTTACGGTTAATTTTGTACGTACGACAGGTATGTACAAGTTGCAAGCGCATTACGCCGCGCAAATCACAGCAGTTTTGTACGCATCAGGGAAAGTGTTAGACGAAAACAGTAAGCGCCATGCTATTATAATTTATAGATGAGTATAGTGTTAGATAACGAAATGTCAGAAACTTAGATTCATTGGTATTATTTTGAAATTTAATAAAATGACCAGATTTTCAAATTTTAAGACAACTATAGTTTATTTTCGAAACTGGATGTTTTATGAAGTGAAGAACTTACGTATCTCAGAGGTTATGTTGGGAAGCCAGGAAAATGGAATAAAATATACAGATAAAATATTTTTTTTAACGATAATTTATTGATTTAACCGCAAATATATTAGTTTATATACAGTAGGGACGTTAACAAAATGCAAACTGAGAGCCGGCTACATACATTTTTTATACTAAGTTTTCCATACTCATACCAGCTTTTCAAGTGACCTCTGGAAATGAACAATGTCGACTTGATACTTTAAAATAATACGTGTAGTAACTAGTCAGCACATAACGCCTCTAAAACTACCAAAAGAAAGTCTAGTTCATAGCTTACAAAGTTCACACTACGCATAATGCATACAAATCAAATCACTAAAACAAACACTTAAATTTCAACATAATAAAATACTGAATTTATATTACGAACACGAATTTTTTTCAATTGCTTTTTATATCTACTTAAACTTTCTAGTATGTACATTATTCATTACACTAAGTCAGGAATATCGACATGCTCATTATAACTCAAACGTTCCATCAAAAATTTTTCAGCAACTTGTTCGCTTTTGTGAAGAGTGACATGATGTTGTCGCAAGTCTACGTGGCCATAGCAGCGTTATTTCTACAAATAATTTTTGTATTGTACTTTACATATGTGTTCGCAAACTGAATGTAATGTCACTCTGCATATAACGAATATCGATCCAAATGAACATTGCTGTTAGGCCACAATTATTGCAATCATCAGTATAAAAATGTCAAAAACTCACACCGGTACAGTTTATTTTCTATTACTACAAGCAACCACACTTATTGTACTTTAGTATTTTACACATGTAATTTACAATAATTCTACATAATTACATTAACAGTCCATATTTCTTAATAAATTAGCGAAAAAATATACGTTGGCCACGTTTTCTATGAGTATATTGCAATAACAGGCACTAGAATCACCAAAACAAATTGGAAGTATTCAGTTTACACGATCTACTTCTATCTGAATATAATTACAATTAAGTATTCAATAAAATGAAGGTTTGGAAGATCTTTGTTTAAAATTCGTATTGAAGGCACTTTCTTAAAGCGAAATTGCCACAGTATAATGTATGATGGATATAAATAATACAATAATCACAACAATGAGAAAAATATAAAGTAATGATTTTGTGCTCAAATTAATAATTAACAACGAAATGCAGGAGGCAGTGCTATCATATGATAATATTATGTATTATAATGAGCATCCTGACTGTAACGTATAGACTACATAATGATCACTATTAAATAACAAAATTTAAGATGAGGGACTTACAAAATCGCCAAACAATAAACCTTAAAATTATCTACGAGACGTAATTTGTCGAACCTATGAATGATTACAGTCGTTTCATAAGCGTATTTTATTTTATATGTTTAAGTTGCGGGAGTTCAAACGCGAAAAGAATCAACGGTAAAATTGTAACCAAAAAACGGTTACTCAACTCTGCCACCATAAAGTGTATGTCAGTGTATACCGTTATTAAAATATGTTCTTGTACCAAACAAGTCAACACATAAAATAGATACCATAAAAATGTGTTTTTATATTGGGTATATTCCAGGGAACAACAAATAACTGAAAGGAGATCCTGGAACCAAATGGGTTTTATTAGCTACAAGTGCCACTTTGCAAAAGGAACGCAAGAGAGACTAAAAGTACGCAACTCATAATGCAAGACTGCCTTTCTCTCTCTTTTGAGTTATTTATTATTTTAAAGTGATTTTGTGAGTTGATCGAAATGCAATCCCATATTATTAGTTGTCGTCAACGGAGGAATTAACGTCAAAGTAGCGGAGCCGCGCGCGAGCTCACGAGTCCGCCGGCACGTCCCACTCCGCCAGCCCGCGGTCCACCAGCTCTCTGTTTAGGAATATCACTTGCTGGAAAGTAACAAAATAACTCTAATTATTATAAATAAATAAAGTAATAGGGACCTCCCTGGGTAAGATCCTAGGCTCTCACATGGAGACCGGAAACCGAAACCTCTGCTTTTTCCCAATTAATTACGGTATTACTAATAAATTATTGTCTATTGCGTTAACGCTTAAAAAAATCATGTCTGAGAGTTCTCCATAAAGCTTCAAATTTTGATGAAGTCTACTGAAAGACACTTGGTTGACGTGGCAGACTATGTCTCGTTATGTCCGTCCATTTTGTCAGGAGAATAGTGTCCGACAGTAGTAATAGGTTGAGGAATGTGAAGAATCTTTCACCTAAGACTTCACGACGATTTAATACTTTCAATTTCACTTCAGGAGTATAGCTTTACTATTCTTGTTTAAGAAGTAAACTTAAGGCAGGATCACTTTTTTCATATGGTCCCTCCTAGTCTACAGTATGTCAGCGATAGTGACTGCTTAACATCAGGTGGGCTGCAAACTTACTTGCTAATTCCATTTTACTTATTTATTACTAATTACTTGGTCATAATGTATAACAAATCTACAAATTACTCCAGTCATTCAGTCAGCCCAACTCATGATTGAGAGTTCAAAATATGAGACGAAAATTATAGATTTTTACGCTAATTGCTGGTATGCTAGAAATAGATGTGGTCTCGATAAATTAAGCAATACATTTACAAAACCTGGAAAGTTCAAGCTACACAAATATATTGCTTCTTTGCTTCAATAACGTGACAAGTTTGAAAACTCAAGTTTTTATTTTATGTGATAATTGAAATCTTCGTGTTTGATTTGAGATAGCTAAGGTGTTCAATGTTTGTACGTAATCTATAATAAACATAAAAAATATATAGAATTAAGTAAAATAATTTTTGTAAGAAAAAAATGCTCTACTGTAAAATTGTGTTTTTTAAGATAACACGTTATTGAAACAAAGACGCCATATGACCAATGTACCTTAAAGGAACATCCATAAGCAATGTATAAATATGAGTAAATTATAAATATATTCGCTTAAAATTTTTACCTGCGGGAAACACAAGTATTGTGTTCTACTTTGCTTAACGCGCAAGCGTCTTGCACACATCTGTGTTAAGACACAAGTACAAGCTTACGGGCGAATAAAAATGATGTGTTTACGTAAACGGTACACGGGTGCGGATAAACACGACAAATGTATGAAACGGCGTATCATCAGTCTAAAGAAAACATCTGCAATATAGTGCCGCCGTCCGCATCGCTGAGTTAATATAAATGTGTTCGCCGCAAACAAAGTGTTGACCTTATCATTTCCAAGTATGTTGTTCATTTAAATAAAATCTTACTCCTGATTTAATGACATTGCTAAAAACGCGTATGGCAAGTCTTATATTATAATCGATATGACCTTCGCTGATGATGTAATAAGACAACGGGTTTTACAAGAGAACGAGTGTAGTGATATTTTTTATATAATAGGTAAATTGCCAAACAGCCAACTTGTTTCACTATTACAATTCGTCTTTTCACTAGTCATTCGAGACTGAAAGCTTGCATTGAAATTTATCTTACAAAAGTATTCAATAAAGTAATCTAAGGAGCGCTGATACATATTTTCTCCGATTTCTTAAATATTCTTTGCCAATATTAAACTAGTTAGAACTGCGTGGTTTCACGTGATATTTATAAAAGTTTATGTAACATTGCAAAAATCCTTTGACAACCTAGCGTATGGTAGATGTACTAAGTCGGAAATCTTCGGGGAAATGTACTCAAGTTCTATGGTGATTTAATATATTGCGTAGTAATGAATAAAGGACAAATACTTTAATCGCCCACAAAGATCTCTGTTAAGGTGGTGGTATCATCACCAACTTTTACTTAAACGTGTACAATTTACGTATCTGTGACCAATATTAGGTGGGGCTTGTTGGCACTTTGATTGATGCGTTCATATATGTATTATCATCAAGTCAGGATTGCGGGAAGCGGCCTAAGTTGGAGTTGTTTTCTATAGACTATACATGTGCCGACAATTCACATAAATATTATATTTTTTACTATAATATAAATATACAGACGTAATTTTCGCTCTCAGTCAGGTAGCGCCGACGTAAACACAGCGTAAACTTGTATTCACCCGTAATCCATACAGACTTGTACTTACAACAGAGATGTGTACAAGTAGCAAGCGTGTTGCGACAGTTATATAGAAAAGTGTTGTACTCCGCAAGGAAAGTGTTAAATATGAAAATGATTAACGATATTCATGGACAGTGCCAAACGGCATGGCACTAATCATAACCATTTGCCATGAAGTGGACTGCATGTTCATTTGTTTTCTCTATTTTATATATAAACTTTTACTGTGTACAGAGTGACTTTATGGACAAGTACGTACCTGCGGATGTAAGGTGAGGTAGAGGTGCACAAGTGGAAGGCCCGCCTCGTCGTAGCCGGCCACCTGTGCGTGCAGCAGCTGCCCCGCCGTTAGCCCCGCCATGATGCGCAGCGCCTCGCCGCTCCACTCCGCCTCTGTACACATTGCACATTAGCACAAATCATGAGAAGTCTGTGTAAACTGGCTATTCAGACATCAAATTAATAAGTGTTTTAGTGCGTCAATACCAGTTACGAAATAGAGAATCCTACGTTGATATTGTTTTATTTTACAAAATATAAAAATCAAATACTGTCGCTTAGGGATTTAGGGATCGTAGGTGCGAATTCCAGCCAGATCTAGGGACGTTCATCGAATTAAAATTCATTAATATTTTGTATAATATAACATATTAAAAAATTAATCGTATTTAGATAAGACATTGAACAGATACAATTACACCGGCTTCTCAACCTCTAAGTCTAAGATATAAAAAGTGTTTAGGAATTACAAAATAAATAAAACATTATAATGTAAATGTATTATTATTATCAATATGATAAAAACAAGTGAAAGTAGAGTTGTCAAACAAAATGTGTTTTTTATTGAGATTTTTATAAAACAGTACCATTAAATATGTGATATTTAAATGAAATTTCAAAAATATTTCTGTTATATAAACCTTTACCTACAACAAAATAAAAAATAGGTTGAACCGTTTTTAAATGATGATTTTACTCACATATGGTTATTTTCTTTTCTATATAGATTTTAAAGTTGTGGCAAACCAGCTTTATAAAATTGGGTCTATAATTACCAGTACTTAGTTTATGCTGGCCACAATATTTAGAAAATAGGGTTCAATGTGTGCAAATAAATTAATCAAAATCATCAGACGCTAATATTAAAATAGGTGTACTTCAGGGTTCCATTTTAGGCCCTTTTTTAGTATACATTAACGACTTGCCATATGTGGACAATGACCCATCTGAGATAGTATTTTTTGCAGACGATACATCATTAGTTTTTAAAGTCAAACATAACAATCAACAAATAAATTACATAAATGACACGCTTTGCCAAATCCAGAACTGGTTTAATTCAAACAACCTAGTTCTTAATCCGAATAAAACCAAATGTATTAAATT
>DWON01001717.1:0-23268 GCA_018251015.1 Phocides pigmalion okeechobee
AGTCCCCGTAAACCGATGACATCTCTTCCATTATGATTTGCACAGACTTTCCTTGCTTGGTAAGGAACTTTATAACGACGCGATGCTCGATTTTCTCCATACTTCAAATTTTTTTCCGGATTGAGTTGTTTAATTGTCGATAGTTTTATAAAACTAATGATGCAATTGTGATAAAACTTTATATTTATAATAGTTATGAGTCACTTAATACGTACAGCCCTTAATGAGCCCGCTATCCCCCCTCCAACCCCGCCATTCCGCGGACTTAAAAAGGCACCCTCGTATTAAATTTCACTTTGAAGAGCACTAAACCTTATATTACAAATTATCTTTGGATAATAAAAAAATTCTTCTTATATGTAATTAATTAGATACCCGATTTGGCATTGAAGAGTGACAGCCGATATGCAAGAGTTGCCAAATATCGCATAGTTTGCCGAAGAGTTAAAAGTGCTGAACACCGAACACCAGACCGATGGGCCGACTGCAAGCCCTACCTATAAACCTGCCAGTAAAACACACGGTACGGTAACCAGTCCACGCCAAAACACCATGTTAATTACCAACGTTATCCGTTTATGCTCGATTGAGGTAAACCGCACGATAACAAATAAAATAATACAAACCAAACCCGCAATTACTTAACCAGTATCACGCAACATTCCACGTCGTACAAATGCGGATGGTTGAGACAATGGGGTTCATCGCGCCAAAGAATATTTTTAACACTTTTATCATTAGTTTGGCCGGTACGTACTTGTGATGGAATCTACAAAAGCGAATTTTACGCACTCTTACACACTAATTGCAGTTTTATTCATAATTTTGTATAGCTTCCATGACAATGCAATATTATGTTACCGTTAAAATTGTTTGTCAGGAACGGAAGGTATGAACGAAGCGACGTATCCTAGCGGTGTTTTATGTTGTTGTTGGAGTTGTGGCAACTGTCATCCCTTTGGCAACGAAAGCTCAGATGCACGAACTAACAGACGTCGCAACAGATGTTCATGGATCGCGATAACCGCAGAGTATCAAGTGGATCGCGTGCTGGCTACACCCATTACATAACAAAAACATCTGAAGTGTTCAAGTAATTTTGTTGATCAACTATGTGATATAACTAATTTAGTATCGCTGTTGATGTGAAACAAGCATTATAGGTACATAATAGCAACATTCATGGAAGTTGCGAAATACAAACAAAGCAAGATCTTTGTTAGCGCATACGGAAACACGAGAACAATACTCTTCAATACTGGAAACTGCTATTGAAATTTTGACGAGAGATTTCGTAATGTACTTTGCACACTCGATCGGCTTCGTGTCGATATGGCTTGCGGCGGGAATCCATTCGAAATACAATTATAACAATGTATTGAAACTTGCGGTACTGAAAATTTAAGTAAAGATTAAGTATTCAAAAAATGTACCAGTTACTCTTTGTACACAAATAAAAAAGAGCTCTATCACGCTCTATACATGCTTCACATTCAAGGTCAGTTCTTAATAGTTTTGTGAGTACGCCCATCTCATCGGAGTTATTTCAGGCGAACAATATGGAGCGGGCTTAAAATTTTGTTGTTAAATTTAAATATTACTACACGTTTTATGGTTACATTTATTTTACTTTATTTTGGTCAATAAAATAAAACCTCACATAATTTATTTGTATGCACTATTAAGAGAGTGATTACATTATCCAATACACAATAACATGTCCATATAAACTTCGTCTCAAACTAATAGAATGTCTGGTATCGCCACATCTCGAAGCCCTATTTGTCTGTAATTTGTAAGTAACGTTAGCTGAAGGGCCAATCTGTTACTTGCGCTATACAAGTTCTCTATTTTGACGTCGACTATTTAGTTACGCTTTTACTGGCACAGTTTCCTTGCGGTCCGGTGCGAACCAGAGTGTTGTCCGGTGTGGTCTGGTTCAAAACGGTCCAATGCGGTGCGGTGCGGTCCGGTGCGGTCCGATGCCATGCGTGTGCAAGTCGGCCGCGCTGTTGTCGCAATTCAACGAACGCAAGTCGGTGATATGTTATCGCTACGATGTGTGCTAGATACGGTGAACCATTGAACAGCGACATTTCAGTGAAATCGCTTCGATGGCGAATTGAAACGGCTTTAGTCCCGTGCATAATATACGTGCATGATAGACGCCTTTCCTTAATACTAATTTTCACAAAGTCTTATCAGATTTATTTGATTTATTGACGATTTGACGGTTTACAAACAACAGTTTTCTCCCCATTACTTTACTATGATTAGTCGGTATATAGTTTTAAACTAGACGTAATCATTTTTGCAATTAAATTTTTAGCGCATGCATATAATATTGTATTATTTTTTTACGTTAGTTAAATCATAATCATATCATATTTCTGGTATTGTTGTTGTGTTACACCTGTTTCCAACATTGCCTTAGGCAAGGCGTTTTTCAATTTTGTTCCCAGAAGTACATCTGTGGCCGACCTCAATTAGGCACCTAACTTATTTATTGATTGCCCCAGTTTTGTAAGTGAATACGTTGAAAACATTTTCAAAGTTAAATAATTTATAGGAGGGAGAAAAAGCTTCATACTAATAATACCCGCCACGTGGTGATGGTATTGAGGACACTGGGGTCACGCCCGTCCCTCCGCTAAATATAGAGCCGAATGTAAGACAAGAATAGCTACGACTGAGTGTACACATATGCGTATTATTTATCAAAAGGTGGCGAAAGAGCCCCAGAGCAGTTACTAATTGTGCAACAGTGATGCGATGTGTGTTGAAACAATAACATACAGATAGTTTATTATTCGTACAGCCTATTGACATGCCGAAGTATTTCTTGAGACCAATTCAATGTGACCACTGATCAAACTTTGTAATTCTGTATTAAACAAAGCTAAGTGTCCATTATTAGAGCCTGTTCCTGGTCACTGTGACACAAATTCAATCGTAAAGACTCAGCTGTAAGTTGTTGAGGAATTGGCCATGTATGTATGTAGACGAACATGTTTGCAGCATCAGCTCCAAGCAAATTGAGGACCATATCACATGACACAATTCCTGTGTGTAATTTTCGAAAGCAGATGTCAATTTTCAAACGTTTACATAAATTTCACTGCGATCCACAGTAATGTTATAAAATATAAAAATCCTTATACAAATCGGTCAACCCTTTAAAAACTACGAGGCAACGACAGTCGCCACAACAAAGACATAGACATATGCGACGAATTTATAACTGCCCTCTTTTTACATCTGGCGTTTTAAAATGACATAAATAATAAAACGAGCGTCTATTAAATAGTTAAAAAGTTGAGTTTTATCACATTTGGTGCAGCTCAACCTAGCTTGTTATTTGTAAGTTTGGTGATTAACTAACCACTATTAAGGCCACGTGAGCATAAATAATGCCATGCAGCAAGGATTGTGTTTACTTTACACACATAATTTCAACTTTAAGATATTGGTAAGCACAGAGTACACACAATAATGATTTGTTATCCAATATACATATAAGTTTTTTTACGTGTTCAAAACTAGATCCAACCGCCTTAGTGGCCTTAGTGGGTTAATTCACACAGACGCACTTGGTCGTGTTAATAGAGGTCACTATTTTATATAAAATTTCAAAGAATCGTCGCTTCAGCTGGATGTCAATGTGATTCGAGCCATTATATTATAAAGGCTCCTAATCGGTATTAAATAGAAATATAGTATCTACTGAGATACGGAATTGTTCATTAAATATAAATAATCAGTAGAGAGCGGTAGTCGAGAAGGAGCTTAATGATATAACAGAGCGTTATATCGTTTGCCGTCACGCTATGTAAGTTAGTCTAATTAAGTTAATAGTCAGCCCCCAAGGCCTGTCAAGATCTTTCACATCAAAAATATTAACATACATATGTATAAGCCATTTTACTACTTTAAATTGTATCAAATATGTATTCAATATTGAATGGCGTACAGAAAGACAGAAAATCGACGTCCGTAAACGATTTCCCAGTCGCGATCACGCCATCGTGCCGCGTGGGGCGCACGGCGCGGTCGCATCCGCCGCCGCGCGCCGCTGCGGCAATCATTTTTGTCACCGCGTTTATTTAGACATAACCTGCATACGTTTCTATATCGAGTTACACAACCTCACGTCCAAGGTCTCGATACTGTTACCGAGCCGACGAGGAGTGGCCGATGTGTGTCGACGGAGAAGGCTACGCCGAGTTGCAGATTCGTGTTGCTGCAGACTATTACGTCACTATGTATGAAATGAAAGTTACAATATTTCACACATATCGACATTGACTCCAGCTGCCGACTTGGTTTGCTCCAATTGTTTATATCTGGGGTGAAAATTACAAAAGCCAAAAGTCCTCAGGAGTTACGCTTATGCCTACTTCCAATTAATGTAAGCATTATTTAATGCGGCTGTTGTTCTAATTTGAACGAAATACACATAAATAGCAGCTAGCAACCCACCTGTAGCCGACCATAGGTAGGACATAGATTCTATTTGCCGTTGATTACAGTTATCCAGTAACCACTTCTCATCAGGTCGCCTTCGTGCTACTCGGGTACTTCCTACCCTATCTCCCATCTTCTAAAGAAAATAAAAGCAGTTAACAGAATGTTAGTCAGAGTTCTAATTAACATATGCGATGTTACACTATGAGATATTCACTTGTGTGTCATCAAATGAATACGTATTGTGTGTATCATAATCTAAAAATACTTGCAGGAATTCGGAAACACTCCTACTATTCCTGTGTACCATCTATTTATAGGAATGTCGTGTCACAGAAAGGATAAAAAAGGAAATAAAGGAGGCATCGACACCGAGGCCCGCCGAGGGCGGGGCGCAGGGCGCCGGGGGTGGCGTGGGGCCGCACGTGCCTTAATTAGTGGCGCTCGTACTCTTCGCTTAAAAAACGTGCCGATGATCTATACATAGCGAAAGAATATAGCTCTATCGATCAGTGCTAAGTTAGATAAGTGACATAATTTTAGATGATTGTCTTTTTGCGCTTATGCTAATTTGCGCGAAAGCGTTAAACTTGGTGTGTCTGTCTCGGTATTAGTTAATTTTGTTGCTATAAAATAACTTACAGTTCCAACATTCAAAATTAAAAAGGTATTCGCGGTAGAAACACTTGGAATTTCGATTTCAAACTTGTGTGATGCTGAGAACACTGAGCTGACTGCAAAAGCCTTGCTATTAACATACAACAACAACAACTGTAAGCAAAGTTACTGCCACATTTTTAGTTAAGTCTATTTCCACGCAATAATAATTTTACAAGAGCATGAACCTGTACGTTCCCTATTTGCATGAACAAATACAACATGTTGTCCAATCTGACATCGAGATCTACAATTTACATACACGTACACATCTGCAGAGCCCCGTTACCGCCGTATTGTGACCGCAAGCAATCAGTCGACGATGGCCGCTCGAATGCCATAACTACATTACAAATGACATAACTGTGCTGCTAATACCAGTTCGCTAACCGTACCGCAGGTGGTTTTTTCCTCCATCTCCATCAGAGACCGGTCCCGCTGCGACACTACACTTGATACTAATCTATCTGGACGATACTGACTATGTGACTATGTGCCTAAGATCTTAATGTTGATTAATTTATGTTTTGGCAGTCGGACCTACCGCCAGCAAACGACTAATAACAAGTAGCTTACCTGCTTTGAAAGTTGTACTTTTACCTCCGCTTCAAGATTCCTTGTATTGCGTTCCGGTATTTCACATATAAAGACATTTAACTGTAAAATATATCTCCGAAATAAATTTCTTATTTTTAATTCTTTGGTATATTTTGTGTACGCAATAATTGATGCATAAATAATGCATCATTTGGATCAAATCAAGTGACATTACTTTATGTAAGGGCTCAACAGTGGTCCTAGACGTCTTAATTCTCTATCTCTAGTCTGGTTTTATAATTTATTTGATCTAAGTCAAGGTGGCAGAACTGCAGCTCGCCTAAGGAGATACCACCGTCATACTTATAATCCGTTGTAAAGCAGTATTTGCGATTCGGTTGGAAGCGTAGTTACAGGCTACACTAATCAAGCAAGCTTACATGAATCTCAAGTTACATTAAACTACAGTATACCTGTACTTTTGACAGCATGTCATGCAGGTCATTTTATTCTTTATTTACAACTTGTTGTAACAAAATGTGGTCATAAAAAACCAGTAGCGTGCATTAAAAACGAGAACGTTAACACGTCGACCATGTCGCGCTCAGCGATCTTTACTCCGCCACGCGATGTTTACTTCACAACATACAAACATACGAGCGTCAACGGCTGTCGACGAACTTAATAACATTCAATCACAACCCGAAAAAGATACAAATAAAGAAATACAAGATTTTGAGTCAGGGATAAACCAGTTCAAAAGCCATATTAAGAAATATTAAAACGTTAACAGTCGAACGAAAAACATGAAAATAATAAATATGTTTGATTCCGCAGACAAATCTCTCTATGACATTCTACAGCACAAGTCAAACAATAGAGCTGTCAATACGCAAAATTCATAACAAATTGAACAAAAATGAAAAATACCAGCACAATAAACCAGTGGCATGTGTAATAAATAATCCTAGATGCTGTTGATAGTTCGGTCACAACAAGAAAGGGGAATTCATAACTTAATCAATTATTTAATCTCTCTTTCTGATTGACTTTATGATTTTAAACGTATATTATCATGGAATTTTAATTTACGATATTTCGGACCAGTTGCATCGGCTCGTGGACACCGTTAAACTGTAATGACGGAGGAAACTGTTAACAGATACTAATGGTTGCGTAATCTATCTTCCCTACGACTAGTTCCTTTTCTTTTTTGGATTCCATATTGGTTACTTGGTTAATTTATTGCTGAAAATAATAATTATTACATCAGCAATCAATCTACGCAAAACTTGGAAGGAAGAACGAGATAAATTTAGAAAGATGCATATTCGCATACGTAATTTGTAGTTCTTCAACAAAACAGGTACAGTGTGTGAACGTAAACAAAACAAAACAAAGTCGTATTTTACGTACAAAGTATCGGCGGAAAGTAAAAGGTGGCGGCGGCGGCGGCGGCGGCGGCGCGGCAATAGTGATGTAGGCGCCTACATCACACACGAGTCGCGGCCGAGGTTTCTCCAAACAATGGCAACGCTGTTCTAGCGTGTAATCCAGAGTAGGGCTGCTAAACACCAGAAACACATGGAAGTGTATCGTGTATCGTGCACTAACACGACGAGAGGAAGTAGGAACAGACCAACAAAATTGTATATCATGACATGTCCAATTTAGCTTTTTATCATTTAAAATAACAAAAAGTCAACTGACAAAATTAATTATGTAAACATTTCTATATTATCATGAGCACAATTTTAAAAAACCTGAGCCTATTAGCATGTGAACAATACATACTAAAATGGTAAAAAAGGCATAATTTCATATCTCTCAAAAGGTACACCTTGATAATTTGTAACATTGTTTAGTATTTATAATAGACGAAACAGCAGCCCTAATCCAGCGGAACAAAGGACTGTTAGTCACGTTATCGCGATCTCGTTAATGTCTGTGTTATCTACAGTTGGTCTACATAACAGTTAATTGCATTTTGAGACTAGACCACAATCAAAGCGGGAGACTAGCTGTCAACAGACAAAACAAAGAAAAGACAATAATATTAATCAAACTACAATGTAAGGATTTTACATTTAAATGTTATTAAAAAAACGTTCGATTACTTCTGCATAATTCGCTGCAACTACCACGTTGACATTCACCTGTAGGAATCCATTCTGTATCCAGTCCACATATCCACAAGTCCGCATGTCCACAGGGGCGAGAATGGATTCGATAGATTAATTTAAAGTATACATATACAATTGATAACATCATATACAATAACATATTTCAGCACAAGCAGATTAAGGTCACAATGCATTTGTGGATGACATAATAATTCACAAGAACGATTTCTACTGAATTATTATGAGTATTTTGAATGGACGACGAGCTTAAACGAATAAATGTAAACAAATTTCTCGCAATACATAACGAGCGTAATCATTCAATCCCACAGGGCCTACATGTAACAACTAGTCGACGTCGAACTATTCAGAGTTGTTGACATAAGTGTCATTGAGACAACGATTGTACACCACGAACACAATAACACTACATTAAAACAACATAAACTAAAGCGTAATGAAGATAACAAATAATCTATAATCACTTCCGTATCACACGGTGACGTGGCATTTCTAATCATAAACAGCTTTGATAAGAGAAAAGTATTTATAGATGCAACAAAATCTCATTGAAAAGCAACTGAAACATAGACCGAATGACCTAAAACCCAGTACAATGGATGCGCTAATTGAGAAAGAAGTTAGCGAGAACAATGGCATCGTTGACACAGTCGAGGTGTTTTATTACGACGACGGGGCAAATGAAAAACAGTACTAGTCCAGGAATACATTCTAATTTGAAAAAATGAGTTTGAAATGAAATATGAGTGTAGGTGTAGTGTAAGATTTGAACCAATTATTTTGATGCAGTGAGTCAAGTCCTCGACCAAAAAATCGTTTCCCGAGCAATTTGAGCGCAAGCTGAATCGTGACGGGAGTTGCAGACTTTTGTATGTAAAGCAGTGCATAAATCTCTTCGGTGAGTATTTAAGGAGTCCGTGTTGCTGTGCCGTCACGCTCGCCGCCATACACTCGACGAATACATAAACATTCATAAATGTACTGATTGAAAGAGAAACCAGGTATTTGAATAACATGGCGGTTACGTGAGCGAGCGAAACTGAAATTATGTACCTGGCTGCATGGTGCGCTAGCCACGAACATGCTGGTAAGAGCTTAATGTGCAACGAATAACTTTATTAGTTCTCACTACAACCGTACAATTTAATGGTACCAGAAAGTATTTTTTTGTTATTGTCTTTATTAATAATAGTGTTCCGCAATTAATATTTAAACTCGTAAGCAATACTAAAGCCATTACTAAAATGCGTACAATCAATCATAATTAGGCATAATGCTAGCATGCTGATAGGGTTGCGGTTGTGACATGCCATCAATTTAACGGATTATTTCGGAATTTGCATGATCCTAATTTCTATGGCGGGGTCAGGCGACCAGTATAAACATAAATCATATTCGTAATAGTAAAATAACTTTAAAATGAATATTAATTAATTCTTACTTCAAAGTCGATTACATATATAATTTAAATACATTCTTGCTTCTTAGGGATCGTTGTTGATAGCACGCTTTAGTACCAAAACCAATGACATTCGTATGAAATTAGCAGATGATAAAAGTCTTGGTTTAGTTTAGGTTTGGAATAATGCGTCATCAGGACAAAGAAGTTGTCAAGCTTGTCCATGGTTTAATGCCTTGTCTGGGATTTTTAAAACCCAGAAATTATCTCAATCACTACACGCATTATGTTGGATTTGTAAGAATCTATAATCCGTGGTCTCACTTTTAAGCCCTTATTAATATGGAACCAACTTATATTATATCTACACTCAACTCATTACAAATTAAATCATCAATATTGGTCAAAAAATAAAAAAGTTTTCATCGAACGTACATAATAATCGAACGGCAGCGGTAGTGGTGACTACCTTCTGTCAATGTATGTTCTTAACGAATAATTGACAACATTCCATTGCATTCTTTGCTACAGCAATCAAACGGCGCTTGTACTGAACATTACGAGACGGATACACGAAATAAGATAATTAATTCGAAGACTTACGGAAATTTTAAAGCAGAGGTAAATGACACGAGGTTTGCGTTCTAAGAATATTCACAAACAGTCAGTCAGTCATGTGTAAAATGTGTACGATAGGCAGATGTATGATACACAAAAACAAACACTACAATTAAATTAATAGCCGCCTCTATTCTTTCAATCAGATCCGTGTGAAAACAGATTTTGTTAATTCTGTTTGTATAAAACCTGTTTTTGGGTGATTCACGTTTTAATTTTGTTTCGATTCGCTCTAGAACCACCAAATTTAGACTATGATTTAGCTTATTTGAATTAAATAAAACAAAATTTGCGGTTACATTGAATAAATGCTGGTAGGGCCTGCGGAAAAACGCTTTTTATCTCAATACTGCAATGATAAGACCGAATTAAGAAATAATCGCGGTGAAATATTTGATAAATAAAAAGAACCAAGGCCAGTAATGATGTAACCGCAACAACAATAGATCTCAATTGTGTGAACAGTTAATGTAACAAATTTTTATTGGCCTGACGTAGTCATACGGGCTCTGAAGTAACCTCTCTAATGGTGCGAGATGACATCACAATAACGAGACACTTGATAAGACCTCTTAAACTTAATTCGTATGAGAACGGGGATGCTGACCTTTCTTGGCGTGCTTCTCGCGCTCCTTCTCCTTCTCCCTCGCCTTCTTCTCTCGCTTCTCCCGCTCCTGCTTCTCCTTCTCGAGCCTCTTCATCTCTTTCTTCATTTCCTTCTCGCTCTTTTTCGACTTAGTATCGTCAATTTTCTCGGACAGGATGAAAGTCCCCGTCTGGACTTTCGCGTCCGTCTCATCCTTCGGCCTCATCTTGCGACAACTGAATTCGGCACGATCAACTCACACAAGGGTAATGTAATTTTAGAAACAGAATCCCGTGTAAATGCACTATCGGGACGCCAGTCGGCGTAAAAAAATTCGATTCGGCACAGATCGACGGCGAGCCGATAGTTTATCGCTTACGTACACCGGCCGCTCGCGATTGGCGGAACGGTATCGGAGTTATCACTGACACCTTCGAAATCGAGACTGCAAGCGTCGATACGGAGATCGACGAGTACGCGAGCGTGGGAGGCACCGCAGCGCGAAGCACCGATCGCGGCCGAGTATCGAGCAGCACTGCGCCGGCCGCCGGCCTCGCCACTGAGCGCGGCTCATGCGCAAGCGACGCGTGCGAGCGTCAAACTCTATAAATAAGCTTCACTTCCTATACTGTATGGAATCAGAAGACGATTTATGGCCGTTGAACCCATGAAAGCTTTTCGCGACTGGTGACTAAGCCGAGTTTCGCGTTCGATTTGCACCGCACAATTATTAATAACGGTTTCGATGCCAAGGTCATCGCAAAAACGTCATCCTTCCATAATTCTTACGTGTCATCGATACATCAAATCAAATATTGATTAATAAATGCTGATTTATGCGCACAACAGTTACAGTGCAAATTCCACGATCTATAGCCAAAACATTATTGTCGTGAGAAAATATTACGTAGCTGTTTTTAAAAGTTGAACCATGCACAAGTACTCAATTTACAATAACAGTAGAGCTGCAGTTATTTTAGAAAACAATGAATTGAAAACAGCACGTTTATTCGTAGAAATTTCTTTACATTTACTCGTGAAAACACAATAGAAACAGACGGCCTGCAACTACATAAACATGATCAATCTATCAAATAAGATTATCGTTACGGTGAAACTAATGATATTCTAAAGTCTAAGCCGGCACCGCTAGGGTTTCATTATAATTCTATCTAAAACATAGCACAATATTGGCACAATGTTCATTACCGTATAAAATAGTTATGTTCGTGTAAATGTAATTATGTAAAAATGATATGACTTCACAAATCGGCCGAAACCAAAGAACAAAATTTTAACTCAATTGAATCAATTTAAGCCAAATTTCCAAAATAAGAAATCAGAAAACCGACGAGACACAACAATTGAATTAAGGATGAAGTCTTTCGAAAACCATACAAATGCTATATCTTAAGCCTGATTATAAAAGAAGAAATGTAACGTTATATTTTGCAGTCAATTTAGAAAAGGTGTAGCCTGTGGCCGTAAAATAAAAACGTAAAGTAAAATAAAAACATGCGCCAAACTGGAGGGACTTAAAAAGCAGTCAACGATAAATTTATTGGTTAAAACAAAAGAGCTAGTTAAAAACAAAAGATATTGGCGGGTGTAAAAAGCGGCGTTTCCCAGGGCCCGGTGGAGCGTGACGTTCGCAACGCTTCGCCGCGCCCTCATCTCCGGTGACCGCCCTGAGAAAGCTGACCGTCGGATGGCCGACGTACCAACAGATATTCTGTAAACGATATCATTCCTCATTTCTTATACTCTTTTCTAATATACTATTTCTGGCTACTTTTTTATCCGTCATATATCTACGCACGTCGTACGTTCTATTACACGTATACAATTGAAGAATTTTCGAAGTACTAGCTATTTTTGTTTTAATATACCTTACATTATTTTTAACGTATACGCTGTGTGTACCGAGCTCACAATAGGAACATACGGCTTTCTAAGCGCAGCGGGAAGGGTGTCGCGTTCCAGTCACATCTATAGTTAACTCGACTAAGTTGTACGTGCACTTAGTTTAATTTAAGCGCAATTTAACGCTCATGTCACTCACTTACTTTGTGGCAATGTATCGCTAGTGGATCACTAAGCCATACGTGCCGCGATATCTGACACCTGATCTCGTCGGAGGCGAATTCGAATCACTGTTCAGAAGAAGAGTGTTTATTGAATCCCACGGTCAGAATGAAGTAATCGGCGCTTTTTATTGAGATGAACGGCTGACGTTCGTTGAAGTATTCGGCGGAAAAAAGCCTGATAAAAATATCAAATATAGGTAGGTATTTAAATCCGACTAAAGCTCATAGAACATAAAAAACCGAATCTATCGGTACTAGTCCAAACACTATAAGGAGGCTGTGCGTAATATTATAAAGGTTTAAAAAAATTTGAGGAATTGTACGATCTCTCGCGGCCGGTATAAATTTCAATTTATGTTGTGCATTAGTGACAGTTGTAATAAAGGCAATGCGATTAGGTATAGCACCGGAAGCAGATCGTAGCGCACGGCAATAGACGGCGGAGGGAGATTAGTCGCACCGACACTTCCCGCTCGGACGGGAACCGAGAAAGTTATATTGAGGTAGGGCCGCCTGTTGATCACATAAAACATACTTCCTTATGAGATACATTACAAGTAAAGTAAAACAACAAGTTTATTTTTAAAATCAATTTCGCTACCTATTTTTGTTTGTTGTTTCTATCAATTACATTTTGAGCGTACACAACGCGCTATATTAAAAGTAAGTAACTTTTTGCCTTTTCGTCACCCTACAACTTCTCTATATAAAGAAACAGGTGTGCTGTCAGTACGTAAACTCTTTGTATATAAACTGATATTAAATGAGCATTTACTCCTACCTGTCGATACTTCCGCAACGGCTAAACGCAGATCTGATCTAGTATACAAAAATTACCTACCGTTCCTACGTTTAGGACAGTTTTTGGTAAGAGGTTTCCTTGATTTCTAGGCAGCTTCATCTACATTAGAATATCTAAAATTAAAGAACTGAAACACCTTAATTAATTTTAATTAAGAAAAACTTTATTACAGTTTTTAATGGATCTTGACTATGATGAGACTGAAAATTTGCTTTCAATCGTAAGGTGAAAACTGTTATGTTGTTGTGCGCTCACACTCACACGCACATACACATCCGTGCGCACACACACACGCACACACGAACATAAAGTTGCAGAAATTTATTACTTTTAAGTTATTTTTACTGACCTTGTTTCATATAAATTTTAAATGTCGCTAACGACAAACATCATGATATTATACCTTGTATAATGATGCATAACAAACCATGTGCTAGCTGTTGGTGGTGAATAAATAAATATTATTAATAGTATTATTATTATTTATTTTTGCTATGGGTTTATAATTGAAACTATTTTATATACAAAATAAAGTTCAATTATAAACAAAAATATATAATGCTTTTAATTGCACATATTAAAAAATGAAATTCTTTAAAGGGAATACAAAGCGATGGTATTACTAAATTGGCTGTCGAGGACACGTCACAGCGATATTTTTCTTTGGAAACACATGCGGCCTTTGAAACAACACTATGCTCCTCTACAGAATGCTTGAGTATACTTATGGGGAATTACTTATAAATTTAATAAACTTATAAATGTTATCGTCACAAAGGTGTTTTGCCGTTGTAGGTCCACAAGTAACCCTACAAGAACATAATTCGCGCGGTCGGAAATGAAAGTGCTCGGCGGTCGCGCCCCGCGCGGCTCTCTTCAGGTGTAACTCACCCACGCCATATTTGGGTTAAGTACCTTGCTTGGTAATTTTGTCAGAATTTTAGACAATATATTATATTTACTAGAAGGGTAAATCCCTCAATTAAAGATTGTAGTTAGTTTATTTCAAATTGATAATAGTACAATACTATTTAATATTAAGGTAATATAGAAGATTATATTTTCATTGCGTTGACACAAAAGATGAAAGCTTTTACATATTCCGAGAACTAAAGTCCTTATTTGATGTTAATTTCAACATAATTACTTAGTTAGTTCCTAAGAAAAAGGATATATTTAGAATAATCAACACAAGGAATAAAGGAAAAATGGTTAATTTTTTTCGAACTCTGGAACCCTAATAATGAAAAACTTGTCTAAATTCTTCAAAAATAATGAACAAACCAAAATCTTTTTTCGCATGTACTCAAAAGAAGTTTGAACCAATTCCTATGCATTGTGGCCAAGTTGACTCCTCAGCGGATAATCCTCACTCACTCAGCTGCATTTTTAGGTATTTTTTTTATTTTCTAATATTATATCTTAGTATTATGCTTCAATAACGGAGCAACGCATCACCGGTATACTAAAACTTGATTTGGATGCCTAAACAGCCCAAAGGCTGCAGCGACTGTAGGGCTTGAGCGCTAGTTTTCTACTCATATAATATACTAAAAACTTTGATTGGTGATTGTCCACTGTCATCCATATCAATATAATATTCGCAGAAGTAAGTAATTCATGTCAAAAAAGCGAGTGAAAATAATTTACGAGTTATTTTCGCTATAAAAAGTCTCCTAGGTAAACATTTAGGGGGAACGCAATCCATTACCGGAGCAATTAAAAGCATTTATCGAGATTAGTATCACATCACGGATAGCAATTAAGTAATCATATCGTGATATTACTCAATCTAATAGGCAACTTGTGTTTAATTTGAAGCTTGTTGCTAAAATCTCTCTTATTCGGCACACAACTTCCGTTGTAAATCAGTACAGCTTCATTATTGTAATACGTAACAAATGAGCATGCAGTGTACTTGGTAGTAAATGGTCACCAATGCTTGGCCGTAAACAAATTTTATAAATAAAAGTTCCACCTAAAATCTAAGATAAATATGTTGCTAGTCCTGAGAAGTAAATAGTTGTCTCTTGTGTAAGCGACATGACAACCTCACTTTTCCACCGGAACACTTGTCGAAACGAAAAGATTCTAACTTGTTTCAAAGCAAACAAACAAACAAGTTACGATATTTATTATTCCACTTACATCGGGAATAAGTCATAACATTAATACTTGCTATATACACCGACGAGCTGATACTCCTGAGTCCTGACTACGTTAGAACATCTCATGTAAGGTAGTAATTGCCACATGTTTTAACTAGAATCCATCAGCAAGTATGTATATGACTGCCGTAAGGCAGAAATAGACGCGACTGGAGCGCCTTTACAAAGTATTTTATATTAACCCTGCATTAACATAAACATAATAGACCTAGATAGATAGATAGAGATAGAAACATATAACCGTGAGTGGACAACGCAATGCAAAAAATATATAAAAACATTAAAATAGAACTATACCACTTGCACGTCTAATATCTTTTTAGAATTTGTAATCTGTACGCTCTAACCCTCGACAGAAAAATTTGAAGATAAAGCATTCCATAGATATACAATTTGCTATACAAAGTGTTCATTGATATAAATAAAAGAATGTTATAGCGAGCATTCGATTAAAAAGCATTCGAAAACACTCAATACGCGCGCCGGTCCGTTTGCCTCTTACAATTTGTGTTATTGAGAAATTCGTCGATTACTGGCCGAAGAATTACATCATCTGCATTGAGGCAGGTGGCCGACTTTTGGTCGTTCGCGCTAAATATATGGCAGCGTTTGTACATATTGGGTAACAGCACACTAGGATATTGTACGTTTCAAAATTGTAGTATGAAGCTGCGGTGAAGATAACTAAATCTGGACGCGTTAGTATGCTATAAATCGTATCAATAAATTGGATCTTCCTTTATAGAAAATCCATTAAGCTTCCATTTACTATTGGAAAGTCTGCCTTAGGATAAGATGACATATTTAATCCTGAAGTGAAAGACGATTTCAAGTTTAATAAGATCTCGCGGATCGCAAAAACAGTTTATCTGAATGGTCTAATGGCGCTTTCTGATGAACCGATTCATCAATCTATACAAGGTCATTACAACGGTATGTACGCTCGTCATGATACGAATGCGTTGTACATTCTAATTGAATTTCCAGATATGACAAGTACGGCGGTAGAATAAAACTTTTAAAACCATACCTTAAATAGAAAGTAGAAGCAATCGTTTATTTGGTTATTAGAACGTTTCTGGTGTTGCAATTATTATTCCTATCAGAATATTTTACATTGTGAGTCATTTACTAGCTGCAATTTGATTTTAATTCAATAACGAACCGCAGAGATTTTCAATTGGACGAACTAGTATAGTCAGTAATGACTGCAAAATGACTAGTAATCATACGGTTACGGAGTTCACGACGCGGACGGAAGCCATACTACGTAATAGTACTGCTATTGCCAAATTTGAACCCGCTTACATATGCGTATACGTGCGCGGAGCGGCGCGCAGCGCGGGGCGCGTGGCCCGTGGTCCGTGGCTCCCCGGTGTTTATCCACTTGGAAAATAAATATGCATTCTGAACGTGTTAGATAAGCGATACGAGTTTTTATCGCCGTGACAGTGACAGGCTACAGATAATAGTTCCTAGTATCAGGTGACCAAATTGATTAACGTATTTTTGTATAGGTAAAAGATGGTAGTAATCTTCTGTTCTGTTTTTATTATGTAACGGGTTCTCAAGAATAACCATTTTTATTGCCAATATTTTGAACCAGTTGAATGGTTCGTTGTCACTAAATTGCGGTAACGAGGGGAAACTGTTGACAGTAGCTAATGATAGATTAATCTACATATCTACCCTATGTCTAGTTTGTTTTTCCTTTTTGCGTTCCATATCACAACATACAACACTAATTGTATCCATATGAACATAACATTGCACTATATGTGATTTAAATAAACTAACCAAATAAATTATCTTGTCTATTGAAATTTTGAGAGCATTTCTTGATCACTATTGCCTCTCTTACCAAACGTGGCAAGTAATGGTGTTAATCGTGAGCACCCATTACATAGTCAAATGTGTAAATTACGCGATCATGTTACTTTAAAATCTAGCACACCTCCACCTTATGTACTACTGTCGCTGATAGATATTTATGAGCAACTTTAAATAAAACAAAAGTACTAATTGAAACTCTTCATAGGTCAATTTCTACTTCTGAGGAAAAAAATGTTCGCCTCATATAGTTGTAAATGAGCAGACGATCTAACCTTTGCAGCGATTGTTTCACGCCAGAAATTGATATCTTGGTGATTGATACCTTTACTACGGCAACACCACATAGACCCCTATTTCTGTTTTATCGGAAGCACCAGTGTTACAGCGGCGGAGAACGTAACGTAGATAGGTGACTTACTTTAATTGAATTTATCTGCGATCTATGTGTCCAGTGAGACCAGGTCGAGCTCTGCAACGCAACAGAATGCAATAAAATCGTCGATGGTTACGATCGCGTACACGCGTGCCGGGTGTTGCGAGGACGTATGTACGAACAGGCGTACGGAACGCTATATACGGCGTTTCCGGGAGCGCCGACCGAGCCCGGAACGGACGTTCCGAATGCTCCTTTAACAGAAGGATTCGTGATATTCTACTTTACACTTGTGAACACTGAAATTCCTATCTCAGACCATCCTTGTATCCATTACGATAACATTGGAAACTAATACAAAATACATATGAACGCACATATCATCTATAAAAAGATAAAACACAAACAAGATAAAACACAATAATTATAAAGGTACAATTCCTTATTTTTTCGAAAAAAAATTAAAAAATAAGTATTGCGAACAGAATGAGAAATGCACATCACAAGACACAAGATTTATTAAAAAAAAGCACAATTCCCTACTACTTTAAAAAATTACCTACCGTTCCTACAATGGAGGAGCAAAAACAACAGCTTTTTCGTGCAGAAAAATGATAGGATACTTAGCATACTACATCAAAACATAGCAGGGCTTTTAAATAAAATTGATACCATAGAATTAAGTCTATTGCAACTAAAACAAAGATATAACACTGACTTCGACGTAGTCTGCTTTTCTGAGACTTATCAAACGAGGTGCTGAATTAATTATAACATTTATAAATTACAAGGTTGCAAACTATTTTTCAAGGGAAAAAGAAAAAAGGGGTGGATCATGTATTTTGTTAAAAAAGAACTTGAATTACAAACCAATAGACATTACACAAAAATTGGCTAGCACTTATGAGTTTGAATGTTGTGGTATCGAACTTATAAATATTAAGATAATGATAATATGTGTTTATAGAACCCCCAATAGTAACATACACAACTTTCTGCGAAAACTAGATACATTATTATTAACTTTGACGAAAAAAACTAAATCCGAAATTGTAATGTGCAGTGACTGGAATATTGATATCTTAAAAAATAACAATGACGGTAAAAATCTAAGTAGTATATTACACAATTATAATTTACTTTGTCACATAAAACAACCCCTAGTAATATTGCAAAAACTAAGATTATAGGCTCATATATTCATTATTTAGGACAATCAGACCACGAAACCGCTCAAGCGATCCAAATAGCAGCAGATAAACTGAAAAATATTACTCAGTGGTTCGAATACAAAAGATATTTCAGTGCCGAAAATAGACAAAAAATTATTAACTGTATATCGGCATTGACATTTTCTGAAGTATATAGCTTGACAGACACTAACAGAACATTTAACATCTTTCACGATACAATAATTCTTTTTTTAAGCTATGCTTTCCATTTCTTAAAATTAAAATAAACCAAATTAAGAAGCAGAACTGGTTGACTAAAGGTTTAAAGACATCAAGTGTACAAAAACGTCGGCTCTACCTAAAGTATAAGTTCAGCAGAGTAAATAAAAAAATAAATAAAAATAATTATAAAACTTATAACTTTATATTTAAAAAATGTATACACAGAGCACAGCAACTAAGTAATACGAAATTCATACAAAACAGTACTAACAAATGTAGAGCCACATGGACGGCCATTAAAGAGCAAACAAACCTAAACGTGACCCACCAAGATATTACATTAATAAAATATCAAAATAAAAATCATACTGATCCAAGAAAAATAGTAGACATTTTTAATAACTATTTTATAGATCTGACAGCAGGTAGGCAACAAAAGACTTCTTACAACAACAAAAATATAAAACTGAATCATAAAACAATATTTCTGTCACCTACAACTCCCCATGAAATATTTAAAATCATAATGGGGCTAAAACACAGCAACTCAGTGGGGTATGACGAACTGGACACTAAAACTATAAAATCATGTGCTAATTACCTATGTAAACCTTTGAGTTACATAATAAACTTAGCATTCACCGAAGGCTGTTTCCCTGACAAACTATAACAATCCATAGTTAAACCCCTACATAAGAGAGGTGATACTTCCGACCTTAACAACAACAGACCCATTACTCTTGTATCAATATTATCAAAAATTATAGAGAAAGCAATAAACACTAGACTTCTAAATTTTTTCACAGAGCACAGCATAATATGTAAAGAACAATTTGGCTTTCGTAAAAATAGTTCGACAACATTAGCAATATTTAAGCTCATTAAAATTATCTCCGAAGGTTTAAATCAAAGACTACCGGTAGCGACAGTATTTCTGGACATGTCGAAAGCATATGATTTAGTTGACCATAAGAACTTACTTGATAAGCTCGAAAGATATGATATAAGGGGGCAGGCATACCACCTGTTAAAAAGCTATTTACAAAATCGACAACAGCGCACCGAAATAACTAGAGTAGAGACGCGCCAAAAACATCCCACAAAAACTACATATAGGTCAGAATTTGAGAAAAATCGTAACTGCGCTATTCCACAAGGAAGTATCATGGGTCCTTTGTTGTTCCTTTCATATATAAACGACCTCCCCGACTCAACAATAAATAAATGTATTTTATTCGCCGACGACACCACACTAATTATAAAAGAAATAGAAGTAGCAACACTGAGAAGTAAATTAGTTAACGCAATAAACGACGTTACTTCATGGATGAACGATAATAACCTGCAGCTAAACATAACCAAAACTAACTTAATATACTTTAGCACGAACAGAAATATAACTGACACATTAGACATAAAATATAATGGCAAACAACTGGATGAACTAAACTACACAAAGTTCCTAGGCGTAACTATAGACAAAAACCTAAAATGGACACAACACATCGAAATTATCTGTAATAAATTAGACCGGTTTATCTTTGCTGTTAGAAGAATCAGACAGACTGTATCCCAACAAGCTGCATAGCATGCGTACCATGGTTATGTGTCCTCGGTGCTAAGTTATGGATTAATAATTTGGGGAAACTCTTCTGAGGCTATACGAGCTTTCAGAGTTCAGAAAAAATGCATCCGTGCAGTATGCAACGCACACTGGCGAGATAGCTGTAAACTAATGCTATTAAAAAAAAATAATGTATTGCCTCTACCTTCATTGTATATCCGAGATATGTGGCTATTTGTACACAGGTACCCCGAATATTTCATAAAAAAAGAGATGTATCTACCAGACCAACTAGATATCCAAACAAATTAGTTGCACCCTAATGTACATTACAAATTATAGAAAAAAATGCATATTTCATGGCAATTAAAATTTATAATACATTGCCGGAGTCTATAAAAACGATGTCATACAATCAATTTAAAAATAAATTAACAACATGGCTTCTGAATAAATGTATTTACGACATTAAATGTAAAACAGAATGAAATGGATATGTCTTAAATTTTATTTTAATAATTCTGACGTAGATTGCGAAAATTGTATTTATATATTATATTTCAATCCTTTATTACTATTTTAGAATGATTATTTATTTGATTTAATGAGTTTAATGTTAGATTGTATTCAATTTCAATTCAATTCAAAAGGTGGTAGAGCCGTTGGAGCTCGCCCGGGGCGGTACCACCGCCACCCTCATAACCCGCTATAAAGCAACATGCTCTTCATGTATTGTGTTTCGGTTGAGGAGGTGTGATTGCCGGATACACACTATTGGAGGCGACCATCTTGACGTGGTTGTCCATGGGCTGCAGTGACCACTTAACATCAGGTGGCGTGCTCGTTTCTTACTCTTACACAATAAAAAAAAATGTGTCATCTTTGTACCTGTGCTTATACAAATAAACAATTTGAATTTGAATTTGAATTTACTTGAAGTCGACCACACGTGCATTGACATTGCGGCGGATGAATATCACATAGCTTGAAAACCCTCCCACTTACTTCTTTCAGATCAGAACACAGTAGCACTACTACTACATTGGTACCATGAGCATGAAATAAGTGTGGCGGTGGACCGTCGTAAGGAAACATTAAAGAGAACCATCTTTTAAGCCTATATTTATATATAAGGTTTTCCAATTAGATCCTTGTATATAACAACTGTAACTTGGATTAGATCGACCTCCCTCATGATCGTTTACCATAGGTGTTTCAACAATACAAATAAGTATTTGTCCAGGGTCAGACGTCTATTACAAATACAAGGAGTATTTGTAATAGACGTGTGTATTCATACTCAGATCTAGAGCAGATTATCACGTTCTAATTACGACTTATATTAAACTGCCATTTGATGATAAACAGCAAATCAATTAAAAAGTGAGTTATCATAAAATTGATTTGAACCAGTAAACGTGACCGATGTACCCTTCGGGGCAACAAGGGTTTGCGAGCTATTTAGTTTTTACGAACAATATTCAATGCTTATTAGCTACATTCGTTGTTTAAGTAAGTGTATGAAAAGTGAGCATTGTACGAGTAACTGGTAGATATTATCACTGTTTGTGTAGTATAATTGTTTTATCTTATCGTCTCTTATTTGTAACGGTCGATTGCAAATCGGCCAATAGCGTTGCATTCATAAAAACATGTGGATCGAGCATCGTGAAGCGCACCAATTATTGTATATTCGTATATTTATTGTATTTTCACGGTCTATAAGTAGAGCAATGGCCCAATTAAAAACAAGAATTGGCTCAACTTCGATCACGCTGTAGTATGGTCCAATCTGCAACTACGACCTGATTGGGGAGATAACACTGTTACACTAATTACGCGTGAAACATTTCTGTAAGTGAATGTGGCTTCGCCAGTCGAACTTTACGAAGTCTTGAAAATTATAGTATTCAATAATTTACCACATTTTCACTTTTTTTTGGGAAATATATTACATTCATACACAATGCTCTTCACTGGGACTTTCTGTGGGAGGGCGGAACACAGAAAAAGAAAAAAAATCGAAATCGATACTCAAACCTGGATTGCTTGTATAAACATCACCAGAGGTCGAGTCCAAATCCTTTTGTGTAAGATAGCAGTATTGTGACCAGAGTGACACGCGGGTCGTGTAAAATTGAGCAAATTCATGTAAAAAATACACGTTTACGTCCCGTCGTCGGAAGCTGTTAACGATTGATTTCGTGTTGAACTCTTCGATGTTAAATTATCAATTAGAAACGGTTTCAAACCAAACAGCCATCCAGTGAAACTTTCCACTGATGCCTGACTATTTACTGCACTCTGAAGTAGTTTAACTATCCACTTTAAAGCGCTATTCCATTGAAAATCCGAAGAATTATTTACATGTCTCTAACATAATGTGTTCTACGGTATCATTTACCAGTAAGTGCCATGAAAACTCTTAAGGTTAGTAATGAAATAGGGGCTCGTCTAAATGCCAAGGTTGTGGAAGACTAAGAAACGGGCGTGCAGGCCATCTGATGTTAAGTGGTCACTGCAGCCCATGGACAACCACGTCCAATCTCAGATATGTAGAACAGAAGTTCTATTTAAGGTTGGACGCGGATGCGTTCCTACTCTTGAGGACTAAGATGGTAGCCTCCAATAATGTGTATGTG
>DWON01001718.1:0-23263 GCA_018251015.1 Phocides pigmalion okeechobee
GAAACAATATTACCAATATTTTCCGGTGAAAAAATTGTCATTGTATGAAAATATTTAGCAGGAAAATGTTTCATAACTCTCCGTTTGTTTATTATTTTACGGACGCGTTTCGTATCTTATTAAATTAATAAAAATTATCAAGAATAACTATAGTATAAAATTGAAATTATGTTATAATCAACAGCGGTCACTTTATTTCGTTTTATTTACTTTTATTTAAAACTCGGCACAAAACCATGTAATCCATTAGTTTTTACTTCCTAAGGGATTTTTTCTCACACAGGGAATGAATATTTAACTTTCTGCAATTCTCAAAACGTGAAAGAATCAAAAGTTTAAAAAAAAATTGTCGTTATTTGTACTCGAAAGTCTAATCACCAATAGAATTTCATTTGTATCTAAATGGAAATGACGTAATTTTAAATTAGTGTTAAACCATTTCTAATTCAATTCAATTCTAATTCTTAATTTTGTAAAGGACTAATAAAAAACATTTCATAGTGCTTATTCACAACCTATTACCAAAATCTAAAATACCAATAATAGATTTTCCATAAAATTTTACAAAGCCATACTAATTTATTTATTTATTTTGGATAAAAAAGCGGTTGTTAACATAGTTTAACTTAAAGTAACAGATGTCACCAATCATATTTAATAAAATATATTATAGGATTCTTCTCCGCGCACTTCTTTATCAGAACACAAGTATTATTTTACGGCAGGTTATAAGGGCAGTGGTGGTACCTCCCCGATCGAATTATAGTTCTACCACCTTGTAATCTATTATGTATTCATGTTGTTGAACACGACAATGGTAATGTCGCACGTAGCCACGCGTGATGTGGCTATGATACCGGTGATGTTAGGCTGGTTGCACAGCTGACGGTCTTAAATAGTTGAGAGAACCGGGTAGGTACCACGGCCGCTCTCATAATCCACCATAAAGCATTACATGTGTTTCAGTTGGAGAGATGTGGTTGCCGGCTACAGTTTGAAGCGAGGCGACCATCTTAGACCTCAGGAGTAGCAACGTATCTACGTTCGAGCTCAGACAGGATTTAGGCCGTGTTTGTGATTGTACATGGATGTCTATGGGCTGCGACTACTTAACAACAGATGGTTTGCTTGCTCGTTTGCTACTCTTCTCATATAAAAAAAATATATTCCGGAGGATCTGGCTTAATGCCAGTATCTTTCAAATTGTTCTAGGCACCATTCTTCATTATCACACTTTGTAAATTGTTTAAGTTAGGCTTTTATTAAATACTAGCGAGTCGGACCAGCTTCGCTTGGGTAAGAGTTTATATTTACTTAATTTTTTTTCTTTCATAAATACATCCAGTCATCACCTAGCTGCAAAATTTAACACCTATTTGGAACCACGACTGAATATTGAATTTAACTGTGAGAAGAATAGCAAACGAGCATGCAAACCATCTGATGTTAAGTAGTCATAGCCCATAGACATCCACATACAACAACAAACACGACTGAAATCCTATCTGAGCGCGAACATAGATGCGTTGCTACTCTTGAGGACTAAGATAGTCGCCTCGCTTCAAAGTCTAACCGGCAATCGCACCTCTCCAACCGAAAGACAAGTAATGCTTTACGATGGATTATGATGGCGGTGGTGGTACTTTCCCGGTCAAACTATAGTTCTCCCACCTTTAAAGCTTTGTTGAAAACTGTGAGAATATCCGTCCAGTAATTTTTGAGTTTAGACAAACAGACAGACGTAACAGGAGACTTTAGTTTATAATAATATATTTAGAGATGTTTAAAGGAACTCCAGTTGAATATTTTCACGTGTGGTATGCAGAAACCTTTATAGCAAATGTCGGATCAGCGCGTCAGGTCAAACATATCCGTCTGTTTCTGTTTGTACATTTCTCTGAACAACAATTAACGTTTAGAGGGTATAATTTGACAAATGTTTGTTTAATACTGTTTTTGTCTGTTATTAAAACAATAGAATACGATATGTTGCCTTTGTTTTCCGTCGGTTTTCCTCTCCCGGTTAAACCTGGACAACGGGCTCTCAAAGCTGATGTAACTGATTTTACGTTTAAGAATAAGTGTATGTACATAAGTAAGGTATGGTAAGGTATGTACCTTATCTTTACAAATAAATAAAATAAGTAAGTGAGTGTGTGCTTGTAATATTAAAATAACCGCTTTTTACTAAATGTGTATGTAAACACGGTAAATGTACCAAAATATTTTTTTTCTATATTTGTGTGTCTGTCTGTTTCTTCCATCTAATCTCTGTAACGGCTGGATTGATTTTGACGGGACTTTTACTTGCTTATATACTAAGTAGTAACTTAGGCTATTTTAATGTGAGAATTATATCGAATAATAATAACGCGGAAGAAGTCGTGGACACAGCTAGTAATTGAATAAAATATCTTAATTTGAATTTTCAGCGTGGAACTAAGCTGCGCGTAAAAGTAACACGTTTTTTGTTTTACTGATCATGTACTCAATTAAAATTTGTTTTAATGCACATAAATTGTTTACTAATTTCGCCCAAGATGCAAGTACTTATTACGTGAATATATAAGTACAGACACGCTTATTTTCAATTGTACTGCAGTAGTGTTTAATACTACTTTTGGCGAAAATTGTAACTAGCAACCCGGCCCAGCTTCGCTCCGGTAATTGAGTTTATATTTAGTTACATTCTTCTTTTTTATACATGCATCCAGTCATTACCTAGTTGCAAAAAATAACAATTGGAAACATCTATTTCGAACGACGACTGAATTACTATATTGAATTTAACTATTTAATTTCTCGCCAATATACAAACTTAACTTATTATGCACCAAAGCCTTATTTAGGAATCCTTTTTGAGTTTATAGCGAACAGACAGACAGAGAGACGCGACGGGGGCCTTTGTTTTATAATATTTAAATAATACTCTGTTGCAAGTTTAACGGTAATTCAAATGGAATGTTATAAACGATAAACAATTGATTATTATTTAAATGAATCAATTTTATCAATCAAGTACTTACTATTGTTATAAGTAGTAATTTACTGTAACGTGTTGTATTTAGAAAAACATTTTAAAGTGTTTGTTTCTTTCATTTACGTACTACGTGAATACTTCAAAGATAACGCAAGAATACGTAGTAATATGTACCCACTCAGGTATTTTTATCTTGAATAATATCACAACAGCGTGCAGACCATCTGATTTTAAATCCTCTCTGTAGCCCAAGAATATCCAAATCCAATATCAATATCCAATTTAAAGGTGGGAGAACTATAGTTCGACTGGGGAGGTATAACCGCCGCCCTCATAATCCGCCGTAAAGCATTACTTGTCGTTGGAGAAGTGCATGTCTATGGGTTACAACTACTTAACAATTGAAACCCAAGTTAAGCTTGTTGCTTTATGCCAAATTATTGAGAGAGTGGTGGTACCATCACGGGGGCCTACCTATTATTTTACGGCTGAAATATATGTATTAGGTATTTTGTTTAGTTTCCAATTTTATCTGTAAATATTATAAGACAAAGTCCCGTTCTCATTTATCTTTTCGTGATAAACTCAAAAAGTACTGGATCGATTTTTTCTTTTTTTCAACAACAGATAGAGTGATTCCTGAAGAAGGTTAAGGTGCATAATAAATTACGTTTTTTTTTGTAAATTGGGCGAGAAATTAAATTATTAAATTCAACATAGTAATTCAGTCATTCGAAATAGATGTATGTTATTGTAAGTTTTTGCAACAAGGTCATGATTGGATGATGTATGCAAGAAAAATAATGCGAGTAAATAATAATAAACTCGAGAGAAACTGGGTGGAGTGACTAGTATCGTATATGTGTCAAGAAATGCAATTTCACGACAATAACCGCACCTCTTCAACCGAAACAGTTCTTCACTTCGGATCATAAGTGCGATGGTAGTTGCCCAGTTAAACTATATTTTTACCACTTGTGATAAAATCTTAAGGGCTATGATCAAACGCTGCTATAATGTTTTAAAGGTGGGAGAATTTCGACCGGGGAATTTAAAGAATAACTTGTGTTTTGGTTGAATAGGTGCGGTTGCCGGCTACATTTTAAAGCGAGGCGACCATCTTAGCCAACTAAGATTGGATTTCAGTCGTGTTTGTGGTCGTACGTTAATGTCTATGGGCTGCGACTACGTAACATTATTACACATACACCGGATACACATTATTGGAGGCGACCATCTTAGTTCTCAAGAGTAGGAACGCATCCGCGTCCATCCTTAAATAGAACTTCTGTTCTATTTGAGATTGGACGTGGTGTCCATGGGCTGCGGTGACCACTTAACATCAGGTAGCCTGCATTCTCGTTTCTTACTCTTTCACAATAAACAAAAAAACATCACGCTCGTTTGTTACTCTTCTCGCATGAAATAAATTGAAGTTATCAGTATTTGAATTTTAAAATGTAAAGGCAACTTCTATACTATTTTAATATTTATCGACAAACCAGGGTAGTGAGTGAGATGCTTTAACAATTAAAATTTAAATGTTGTAATACTAAATAGTGCAGCTCTGTCTCATTGCAAGATTTACTCAATTGTTCATTCTACTACGTAATCATTTACAACGAATAAAAAGCGTGAGTGTCTTATATGTCCATACGTAAGAAATTGTTATTTATCGTAGTAATTAAAAAAAAATGCTTTCAAAGTATTTTTAGCTGAGAAAACGATCAATAGACGAAATTAATAATATCTACATACAATATTACTGATTTATTCCAGAGCATAATATATGTATTATTAATAAATGTATATCTTTGCCTACATTGTAATAAGTAGTTACGTATTTATTATAAGTAAATTTATTTTCAAAATAGAGGCGCTCTATAGATTATTACAATACTTATTAGTCCTACACTTAAAATACATTCTAATATATGTTATGTACGGTATATTTTTCTATATTAAATGATTATTTTAGTAATGTCCAATAAGGAATATATTAAAGATGATTATAATAAAAGCGAAACTGAAACATTTAACGGATTCCGTGGATATGCGGCATGGTGGAAAGAACGCCAACTGCATTCACTCGCTGTATTGCGATCGCACTACTCTACAAAAGAAGTGAACCAACCTTTTTGTCACCAACGGCGTCGACCAAACGTGTCATCCTAATCTTTTTACTATGGAATGGGTACTCGTGAATAACAGTTTATATTGTTTATATTTTAAACTAATTGCATGGCTCGTGGTCACGGCTAAACTGTGGTACAGAAGACACTGCTGACAGGTGATAATGATAGATTTATTTATATGATTTATTGTACAATGTTTAATTTTGTGTTATATATATTAAGATGTCACAAGAAATATTCACGAGCTTACCGTACCATATTCATAACACGAGATTTTGCTGAGGTTTATGCATGTAGCGATGGTCCCCAGTCAAACTATATTTTTACCACATGTCAAAAACTTTTAAAGTATATATATGTTGGAAAGCTGTCATATTGTGAAGTGAAATGAAGTAAGAGTTATCTTGGATATAAAAGGTAATTACAGCTTTAAGTTATTTTGCGATTTAGTCAGTGTTAAGTCAGGGGTCAACATACTTTTAAGGTTGCTGAGTAAGTAAATAAACGTTTATGATTATTAACATAAATTTCATTAATTAAGGTATATAAAACACAAAAATGTTGGAGCTATTGGTACATCATTTCTACATTAGTTATGTAAAATTTTGATAACCATAAAATTGTAGTTATACTGATTTTTAAAAATTAGAAATATAGAGAAAAAGTATGTTTCATAAATATATTGTGTTTATTTAAGAATGAAGCTACATACATATATAAAATTAACTATAACATTTAAGTTAATTATATTTATGAAAATATGTAAATAATTACTTACCAGGTTTCGGCGCCGGCGCATCTTGAACGTCAATAACACCCATTTTGTCACAAATAGTAGCTTCAATTAGCGTTTATTTCTTAAAATTCCCTATCTTGTAATATTTTAAAGAACTTTAAAATAACTACAAATATTATATATATTCCCGCGTAAAATCGACACAATGATTCTTTGGAATACCGTGAAAATTATTTTCATGCAAAAATAAAATTTTATTTCCGATCGAGTGTAAAAAGCGGTAAGTGTAAGATTTGTTTTTAATGTTTGTTTTCGATATCGTTTCGTCGTCACCGTCGTGTAACAAATACAGCTCGATAACTGCGTTCGAATCGGAACTGTTCATCAAGGGCGCCGCCTTGGCTTGTAGGAAGCGCTATGCGCTCGCGTCCACTCTACATGGCTTATATATACCGCATACTATCTCGTGCTGCGGACTTGCGTACTAATATATCCTTTAAGGAAAAAAAGCTGCATAGGTATTATCATATTTAAAGAAAATATTTGTACTTTTTCTTAGTAAAAATAAATATTGTTTTTTCTTATAAGATTTTTTTTCGTAAAGAAAATAAATGTTTTTTTTTATTTACATGAATATGTGTTTCTTTCTTTCTTTTTAAGAAAATAAATACTTTTTTCTCAAAGAAAAAAGGAGAAATATCATCTTACAAAAATATTGTAAGTCAGTTAATTTTTTTGTGTGGATGAGATTTTATTTTTTGTGAAAGGATTTTTTTTTGTTATGCCATAAAAGTGGACAAGCGTGTATTGGATCACGCATAGTGAGGTTCCGTTGTCAGATTATAGGTTTAAGATTAAAATGTTTTAAATCTAAATAAAAAAGTTATCCTACTGCGTGTCGGGCCACGCACAGTGAAGGGTTCGATAGATGGAATGTATACGAGTATCTACGGATAAAATCAAAGTTATTGTAAGCAGAATAAAATACCTATATTCATTTATTTACAACTGAAATATATATTTATATATTTTAGTAAAAATTACATATCTAATAATTATTAGCAAACCTACCTCATTTCAATCTATTTTCCTTGATTGTATTATTTAGGTTATTAGTTAATCGTAATATATCTATCATATTTTAGTTTTTTTTTTCTTCTACATGTTTTATCCTAGCCTAAAACTAGGATTTTTTATTAAATCAATAATTTTAGTAGTATTCAGTTAAACCTCTACATGTTTTTTTTTTTTTAATTTAATACAACAATATCCTACAAGCTTATGTATACTGGTTTTTCATTCCTCAAAAAATATTTTATAATGTGCAGCGGTTAATATGACTATAATTTTCAAACGTTGTTTATATAGAGCCTAGAAGTTCCGAGTAAAATGACTGTAACGTACAAACTGACGTACATGACAAATTTATAAGGATTCCGCTTTTGGCCTTTTGGCTACGGAATCCTAATAAATTGTTAGTGGATTTAAGTATTTTTAGGAGGAAAGAAAATTACATAAAAGTATCGGAATATGTATATTTTGAAAGTTGTGCAGTAATAAGAGTGTACAATATGTGGGTGAACTAGTAAAATAAGAAATAAATAAATAATATTGTACTTAAATTTATAATTAAATAGCACTTCTTAATAATTACTAAATTATCTTTGTATTAATAATAATTTTAAAGAACTACTACCACTTGATGGACGCTGCTGACAACAAGTGCCGCTGTTGTGCCGAAATGTGACCAGAGTTCTTGGCACCAAGCGGCATGCGTGCGGATTCTTTTCAAACGGTTTTATTAAATTGTTTAGGTTTGGCTTTCATTATAATTAGGTGTAAGGTATTCCACGTTAGATTCGTAAATGTAAAATAAAATAAAAGTAACGATGATTAAAACAAAAGAAATATATTTATTTACTATAATATAAAAAATATTATCAGAAAAAAAATATAAAAACGCATCGAAATGTATTGAAAACAATAAATGTTCCTCTTTTATAAATAGGCTTAATGAAAAGGTATACCGGCCACCTGTGGAAGGCAGCTACCATTGCTTATGTACACGACCAGATGCAACACCAGAATGTCATCAGCAACGCTAGCTTTGAAGCAGAGCTCTCCTCATACGCTCTTTGAAGAGCCCCATCGTCATCACATTCAAAGAACATCTCAAATCAAACCAAAGATATTTATTGTGGAGTATAGATACGTTTATACATGTGTAATTCTAACATCACACATTGTCCGCCATATTCCGGCCACATAGGCATACAATATACAAATATTTAAAATTAATACAATTATACATTATTAATATTTATATTAACGAAGTCATAACATTATAAGTCTATACGTACATTAGGGGACTCAGGGAAAAGCTCGTTTCCCATATTGGAGATAGAAATGAATGCGCAAACCGTGGGCCGCCACGAATTCAGGTGATAGGGATGTTTAACAGGAACATTATAGACAAAGTTACATAATGTATTAATTCATAAAAAGGCGATGATAACACGATCACGATCACGATCACACGATAGGTGGACGAACCATAGTTCTACTATAGAGGCACCACTGCCTCATAATTACTTTAGTTGGAGACGAAAAATAAAGGTAACCGTCTTAGTCGTGAAAAAATAATTCCGATGTTCAGATTGGATTATAGACTCGGCAAGTTCATATGGGGTTTTAGCCCGAGCAAATACGGATGGGGCTTTAGTCCCGGCAAGTTCGGATGGAGTTTTAGTCCCGACAAGTTCAGATGGTGTTGTAATCCACTTCGACGATCATTTAAGATCAGGTGACTAGCACACATAGCATGATGAATCAATTCATATTAAATAAGTACATTGACGAAAAAAGATAAAATAACATGTCATTTATACAAAAAAAGGGTATTAAGGAAAACAGATTTTATATTTTTAGGTAAATTGGTGTATACGGGTGTCCCATAATCTTTATTTCTGTAAGACTGTAAAAATAGTTTGTCTCATATAAAATATATGTACCATATACAGACAGCGATCAGCTACAATTTTATTATTCGTCACTCAGATATTAAGATAAATCAGAAAGACACACTCTATTTATATAAATATCCCTGATATCGATTAAGATAATGTCATTGCAGGCAACTTTCGCTTTTACGGTCATGACGAGAAGGTTAATATTCGCTTAATGTGTACCAGTAGCATGTCAAAGACTAAATTATGCTGAGAAATGACACTTCGTGGTCTGCGGGTTACGTCTATTGGAACAAATTACAATGAAATACTAATTACATTTGATCAAACTGTCATTTTGTTGCTAATTATTGTTTATTCGAAATTGTTTTATCAATGTTTTGCTTTATGAAAGTAACAGTCGATTAAGAATCAGTATTGAAATTTATTTTAAACTTTACAATATTTTCATTACCGTGTATTACAGTTTTATTCGGAAAGTAATTAGCATCATGCCAACGAAAATTTAAACATAGGTGTCGTATGATATGATATTGATCCGCGTCCATTTTGTGTGTGATTTAGATTGCTATATGACGAGAGTAGCAAAAGAGCGTGCAGGCCTCTCGATGTTTCTAACCCGCACATTATTTCGAAATTTTTTAAGGTATGGCAGGCAAGTATTCGAACCCTTTACCTTCGGTGGAAAAGACCGGAAGCTCAACCACTACGCTGTCACTCTAGCTCAGCTAAATAAATTTCATAGCCAGTTAAAATGTTGATTACTTTACATTCTCATTCTTGTCAAAAATCAAATTAGCTCGTACATATAAAGCCTATTATAAGCTTTAATTGTTGTCGGGACATTTATTTTGTTAAGAAATTGTCAGCCACACGGAACTAACTATATTGTGGCCAGTGAATGTGTTTTAGAAACAACACTATGCTTAGTATCGATGACTTTGCATATGACACGAAAATTAACTTATCCGTCTGTCGTTATCAAAAAATAATTTACTTTTTTACAGAATAACACATATCTTAAACGGTATGCGGTTTTCCCCAAATGTTTTTAAATAACAATACAATAAAAATACTGATTACGAACGATTTGAACATACAGAATTCCGAATATATAGAGCATACATAATATACAGGATTTATATGTCAATACTTTGTGTTCGTTTTGGAGAAAAGACGGCGATAGAAACTCGAATATACTTTTTTTATAATGAAAGAGTAAGAAACGGGCATGCAGGCCACCTGATATTAAGTGGTCACTGCATCCCATGAACATCCACATCCAATTTCAAATGGAACAGAAGTTATATTTAAGGATGGACGCATGCGTTCATACTCTTGAGGACTAAGATGTTCGCCTCCAATTATGTGTATCCGGCAACCACACCTCCCCAACCAAAACATAATCCATGAAGAACATGTTGCTTTATGGTGGGTTATGAGGGTGGCGATGGTGCCGACCCGGATGAGTTCTAACGGCACTACCACCTTTAAAATGCCTATACTCGCACGCACGAATATTTTTTCAAAAGCGGTCAGCCATCCTAATTTCGACCATGCTCGACGTTGCTCATCTTTACCGATCTCATACAAGCCGCAGGGTCAATTCGATGAAGATTATCCTGTTTATCTACGTACGCTAATAAATCATATGACAACAATACGAGTGACCGGAAGCTACAAGATGGCCTCCGGAGCTCGCGCCACAACAATAAAATTACAATAGATATCCTGAAAGAGCACGGAATTTCCTCAAATTTTATGACTGTAGATTTTCTAGAAGCGTTATTAACTACAATAGATAATTTACTTACGATCAAGACTATTACAACTGTGAAACAAGCTATTTATAAAATTAATGTTATTTACTTTTTGCTTAGTATTAATAACTTAAATTTATTACTAGGAAAGCGAGTAGTAAATTTTCTTCTACATATAAAATGTTTATTGTATGTGTATTAATGTGTAATATAAGTTCATTTATTTTTTATGTTAAAACTATTGATGCACGAACGTGCCTCAGGACTGTAAATACGGGCCGAAGGTTGCCGTAGCAATGGGATGTTCCGAGATGGACGGTGAGCCAGGTGTTCAGCACACCGCCATCGGTGTGGAAGGTTGACCCTGAGATAAAAAGGTAGGTTTTAAAGGTGGGAGAACTATAGCTCGACCGAGGAGGTACCACCGCCGCCCTCATAATCCGCCGTAAAGCATTACTTGTGTTTCTCATATATAAGTCGAGTTTGTGGTTGTGCGTGGATTCTATGGGCTGTGACTACTTAACATCCGGTGGATTGAATACTCGTTTGCTACTCTTCCCAAAAAAAAATTGGGTCCGGTGTCCGGGACGCTACTGGCGGAGTGTGAAATATGGGTCCCATGTTTCCGCTCCGCGGTGGAAAGATGGAACACCCGTCAGAGTTTTTCTCGGTTGGAGCGCATTATAATCTTACGTCGACCCTGTGGGGAGAGGTACTTGGCCCGTGTTTTTCTGACGATAAAAAACTAGTCACTTTCCAACTAACACTAAGGACGTTTGCAGGGAAGCTGCTAGTATATAGCCGGTCTTAAAAAAGCGTTCTTTGCAATTTTGTGTTAAAAGGCTAGGAAATGAGCGCGCAGGCATCCTGATGTTGAGTAGTCGTGGTAGTAAGTAAAAGTAATGATTTAACAACTTTCTGTCACTCATGAACAAACATTTAATACTTAAAAATAGTTTCTACTATTTAGGTCAGCCTCCTATTTTAAACTTCGTGTTTTATAAGTAACTTATTTTAAAATAATGAATACTTACTTAATAACCCAGGGCTATAAAGTAAGTATTAATTTTGAAACAATTCATAACATGTTGCAAGCTCGTATCCGCTATTAACAGTTTTCCTTCTTATAGAAGGATAAGTTCGATTAAAGGAAAATCTTCTAAATCTCAAGTGTTTAGATCTGCATATTGAGGTCGAGTGACGTCACTACCACAGTTCCTGTGTGACAACGTGACCGTCTACATGTCATGGAAAGCGTTACTTGAATTGAAAATTTGTTGTGAATCATTTTTATGGCGTTGTATTTGATTATCAGGATCTAAGGTTGAATAGTGATATTTTTATGTAAATTAGGTTACACGTATTTAGTCATTTAGAAGTGCATGTCTTAACAGATCTATCAAGTAAAACCAACAATCTAACTGCATTAAAACAATATTTACAATAAAGACCTTAACTAAAATCCCATGTAGCGCAAAGCTAGCTATGTATATCTTATTTTTCTCGATGGAAAAAACCTTTCGAAGATAATCTTAGCGACATTGGGTTCTGTGTGATTTACACACACTAAAAATCCTTAAATTGACACCCTTGTAAGCATGTAAAGAACGAAAGATTTCGAAACGAATGCAACTGGTGTTCTCTAGCACGACGCCCCAATCGGGCATATTTTAGGGGAGCTCCCACCCAATTTGTCCCGGAACATCCACTCAATACTCCTGATGCCAGAAGTCTCCTTTTAGTCGATTTTTACGACAGGAAGAAAATATCTTACAGCTATTCTGATTTCGAGCTACAGTGACATGAACTTCAACATGCAATCTCAAACAGGACTGAAGTCCTTCATGAAGTTGCAAGTAGATGTTACTCCATTGTTACTCCAGATGACCAAGATGGTGACCTCGCTCTAAATGTAACTGGAAACCTTGCACTTCTCCAACCGGAATTCAAGAGATATTATTAGCGGATTATGAGGACAGTGGTGGTACCTCCCCGATCGAACATGCTTGTACCACCTATCTATCATTCATTTGCTGTTTGCAAAGAATATACTTGCTGCTTAGCAAACGTGAAATGCTGTAATTTAGATAGTTCATAATATCAGGCGTTACTTGGTTTAATTTAATTCCCCAAAGTTAGGATCCTACTAATTAACTTTTGCCGTCACCTCTATCCAGACAAAGAAATAGGACAAGTGGTAGAACAATAGTTCTTATGGGGAGGTACCATCGTCGTCTTCATAATCCGCCATAAAGCAGTTAAGTTATGAGGGTGGCGGTGGTGCCGCCCCGGGCGAACTCTAACGGCTCTACCACCTTTCAATTAAGTAGGGCTTAATTCCTCTTTGGGGTGAAAAAAAAAGATATTCATAGCTGTAGAGACTGTTTAAAATTAGGCCGGCATGCTGTTTGCCATTATTTCAACATAACACAAATAATTTTCGGCCGAGATTACCGCGTGCCTTCTCATAATCCGCCGTAAACCAAGTCTTGAGTGTGTGGTCAGAGAGATGCGGTTGCCGACTACATTTATAAGCGAAGCGATTATCTTTGTACTCCGGAGCAGCCATACAACTTAAATAAGATTTCGGTTCAGTCTAAGATCGGATGTGGATGTCCACGGGCTTCAATGACCACTTAACATCAGGTGTCAATATTAAATTTCACTTTACTAAAATAAAAAAACTAATTAGTACCCAGACCGACACATATATTAACTCATCATAAACTCAGATGTAACATTTTAAATAATTCGGATGTCTTAGACGGGAATCGTACCGAGGACCCATGTCAGACAATACAATACCATTATGAATAATCAATCATACTGGTAAATCCTTCATGGCATAAAACATTGGTTAATTAGTATTTATTACAAGAGCCGCTTCGCATCCGGAACCGCCATTTTCCGTCCATACAGCCACAACAAGCACGTTCGGTTCCATTATCCTGCAGACTAATTGTGGCTAAATGGTCTATTGAGATGTAATAGGAATAATTGAATGTGACCATGTGTTTCTGATGGACAGGAAAACGGGAAGGGTGCCAAAAATGGACATTACTATGAAATAACTTTTAATTAACTATGCTAAAATGATATTTCGTAACTTTAATAAAATAAAACGACTTAAAAAATTTGAGTCTAAATTATTTTTTATTATTTTAGAAAAGCAGCAAACGAGCATGTAGGCCATCTGGTTAGGTAGCCGCTGCAGTCCATCATACATCGGCGCCCTCATCCACACACAACCTCAAACAGGGCTAAATTCCTACCTAAGTTATGCACCTAGCATTACTACTTCTGAGGATTAAGGTAAAGGTAAAGTAGTCGCAGCTCATACACATCCACGTACAAACACAAACATGACCAAAGTCCTATCTGAACTCGTACGTAGATGGGTTGCTACTCCTGACGACTAAGGTGTTCGCCTCGCGTCATAGTGTAGCCGGCAACCGTACCTCTCCAACTGAAACACAAGTAACGCTTTACGGCGGATTATTAAACCATATTAGTATGTTCAGGGAGTACCTCGGAAGAAAATGCATTCTACATCTTGTACATACGTGGCATATATAGTGGCGCTGGGTTTCCATACATTTTCCCATGAAATGGTTTTATCACGGTGTTTTATCGTGACAGATAAATAATACCGTATTAATTATAAAAAATGTTAATCAACTCACGTCAATAAGTACGTCTTAGAAAGATTATAGGTGTTTAATAGCGTATTGGAATTTATATCATGCTGTTGGTGCGGTATAAATGACTAAGGGTTTTTTCTAAACTCTTATTTATTATTCTACGTAGTCAATACTATCATCCTATATATAATATATTTAGTTCAGTAAATTGAAAAGTAATCGATCGGCGCTGTCGGTGACAAGAGGGATGGTTCATATCTCGCGCAGAGAATTGCAATTACTATCCAACGCGGGAATGTAGCTAGTGTTCTTGGAACCATGCCGCATGGGCACGGACTCTCTTTAGATTGTTTAGGTTAGGTTTTTATTGTAATTAGTTTTAAGATTTTCATCGTTGTCAAAATAAATACTATTTACGTTCAGTAATAAAAAATATATTTACATGGTGCTAATCATAAACATAATGCTGTTAGGATATATATTTTAATGTTAGCCTGCATGCCTGTTTGCTACAACAGGAATGCAGGCCACCTGATGATACAATCTCTACCATGACTGAACTCCTATTTCAGTCAGAAGTAGATGCGTAGAAGTAGTATTGTTGATTGCCTTGCTTATAGTAGTTACAATTGTATAGCCGGGTACAGTAAAATTGTCTCCGATAGTTATAAATTACGTTTTACATAAAAGTAATAATAATTTTACAATTTTGCGATGTATGAATATTGGTGTGATTATATGTACATTGTGTTCTTAACAAGGTACATTGTTCGATGATAATCAAGAATGTTGGCGGGCGAACGCTGAATCAATTAAAAATGGTTATATCAACTGCCTTTTTACAAGTTTTTTGTTTGTTTATTTTTATTTTTCATTTTTTTGTATTGCCGATGCTTCAAATCCATTGCGAGGCTCATAGTTACGGTTGTACATCAAATCTGTAAATCTGTATAATGTATACTCTCCACTATGGTTTATTTATTTATTCACAAAAAAAGACCGGTTTATCACCACTTACACTGATTGTCCAAAAAATTGATTGATTGATATTAGGTTAAAAGCATTGTGCCTTAGAGATGTTTCAATATCTAACAAATGTAACAACATCAACACTAGTACTGAACATCAAGTAAAAGTGTAAGCTAGATTAACTTGTTTCCAGTTGTTTCCAGTTGGTAGTGAACCACGAAGTGTAAATAAGCCAGTCAGTCCAGTTAAGTAACATGTAGTAAGCTTGTAGTCTGCTGAAGTTTAGTTTAACTTGTGTTGAATGTGTAAGTGCAGCTTGCAACTCACAAGTCCAAACATATTTTAAGGTCAAGTACGGGTTTGCGAAAATTTCTTGTAAAATTTTAGTGGTATGAGTTTCTGCTGATGAGCTGGTATATAAAGCTAATGCTCTTGCCCGCGCAAAAGTCGACATAGCGAAGTTGCATCTTTCAAGATCTTTGCAATTTTCAAAATTTCTCTCTTAGTTCTTATTAGCGCCATATAAAGAAACCAAATACAAAATACCCGTATTTGTATTGATAATTAAAAAAATAATAATTTATCCGCAAAAAATTGCATCCTGTATTGCAACCCTATCACGTCACCCGCGTGACGTCACCTCATCAGGACTAGTCCGAGCCCTCTAATAACTTGCTGTCGCACTGCTGTACACGAATCTCCCTTCAGAAGAAAAAACTTAGGCCCGTGTCTACGACGCTTGCGAGTTGCAGATTGTCTATTAACAATTACATGTAACGGTATACATCTATTATTGTAAAGGATTTATTTAGATAATTACCCAGTAAAATACAACACAATAACAATTTTGGCAAGAACAAGATTGGACTAAAAATGATCACCTATTCCAAGCGCCGCGAGCCCACAAATTATTGCGTCGCAAAGGGATGCGGTTATTATAACAGAAATAAATTTCACGCAAGATGGCACTACTGTGCCGCTCTTTTAATTGTGTGGCAGTAAATGTTGAAATAAATGCTTTACTGACATCACATTTAACGTTGTATTATTTGCGTTTTTCTTTCCTTATTTTATTAAAGATGGAGCTTTCGACCGGGTGAGGTACCACCTTTTTACTCCGCTATATAATCCGCAGTATATCAACTCTTGTGTTATGTTCGGACCGTAACAGTATATGTAGTAATGAATTATCGCTACACATAAAGAAAAAAAACCAAAGAATTAAGAAACTCCTTTAAGTTGGTCAGAAGCGTGTTGTAGAATTAACTCGAAGGATTACTTATAATGGGGCAAAGTGTGTTCAAACACGTATAAAAGTAAAGACCAGTAAATAATACCGTTGACACTGACCTCTATTCGCCCTTCTTAAGAGTGCCATCTTTGTTTATTTATTTGCCGATCCATTTGGCTAAGAGGAACATTACTGGAAAGAAAATGTAGTCAAACTTGAATAGTAGTATAAGTTAAAAAAAAGAAATGCATAAGGTTTAATAAAATTATAACGACAACTCTGTTGTACGCTGTTATATTTTAGGTTTATAGACATGCTAATAATAAATTACCTCATTCAATTGAAACAAACAAACATTTATATTTAATAAAATATATACATTTATCAATTGCGACTAATTATCCGTTGAACGGTGTTCTTCATTAGCAACTACTTATTATTTTTTATCGTCAAAAAAACTCAAAAAGAAACCCTTTCATCACGGGGCTAACGGAAGCCCGTGTCAGTGCCATATATTAGTGGCAAGCCAGTTTCTAGCGAGGTTCTAAAGATTTTATGATAAAAATATGAAAAATTTGGACTGTGCAAGTAGGAAAAGAAAGACATGTATGCTCAAAAAACTTATCAATTTTTCTGGTAAAGATGTTGGATGGATTAGATTAGATAAACTTGGGAAAAGAAAACACAGAAACAAAGCACCTCAAAAATTTAAACAGAGTGTGATCTGTACCAATCCGTGCTTAGCTACATTGTGAACTATAGCCAAAGTTTTGATTTAAAAGAAAATTGAAGCTCAGCAATAGGACTATACTGAAACTATATATCTGTATATTTACTGTACCGACAATATTTTGTACTGTGGAATATCGTGAGAGCGTAAACATTTATACGGTCCTTGTAAATGTAACACGTTTCTGATTTGGGGCGAAAAAATGGTTTTGTAAGGCGATGAAAGACAGCTATTGTTTATAGAAAATATGTACTGTGAAGAGGAAACAAACAATGAACTGTTTATCTGATTTAGTGAATGATAAGAGAGGAAATATTCTGTATCTTTTCACCTGTTCCAATCCTGTGTGAAATGAAACACCTTTAGTATTTTTGCTGTATAGCTGACTAGTAATTCTTCTTTTATTCTTAATTGCAAGATGCTAGAAGCGGGGTCTGTCAATTGAAGAGATCCCATCGTTACAAATTCTTATTGTCAAGAAATTCTTGCTTTTCAATGAAAAGGTGTGGTTGCCGGCTTGCGTATATGAAGCATCCATTTTAATCTTTAGGAGCAACAAGACGCTTCTGACAGATATTTTTTTGTATAATTAAGTTACAAACGATCATATCGCCCATTTGCGACGACAATATGACATCTTAAAAACCACGATTTTACAGGAAAACATTCTTAAACTTTTGATCGATTCTAACTTTTTAAATATAGCACGTAATACTTAGAGTATATTTTAGGTCAACTAAGATCACAATTTGTGTAAAGGTATATGTTTTCAAACTAACTACACGAAATAATCACATTTAGAATTATAAAGGAAAACTGTATATCTCAAAATGTCACACTATCCTCGCAAATGGACGAAGTTGTATAGTTGATGGTTAGTGGACACTGTCGTCTATGGACATCTGTAACCGACATAACCATACCAACCATAAAGAACATTTTACAGTTGAAATCGAGCACAGAAGCGTTGCTATGGGATTAACTCTTGGTCCAGTGGTTAATGGCCCTGAATGCTAGGCCCGAGGGTTTTGAATTCCATTGCGGATAAATATTTATGTGATAAGCATTAGTATTTATTATGTGTCTGGTTGTAAAATTATCTGTTTAAGTATTTACAAACATAAAATGTTTGGTTATCAGTTGTCTGGTCAGCATTGTGCTGGTTGTGCATAGTTTGTGATCATGGCTTTAGGGTCATGGTCTTGTGTCAGATATTATATTATTATTATTCGTGAAGATCAGGGTGGTCTCATTTGCAAGAGTTCTGATAAACTGGTAAACTATGCTGTCTTCATATGGGATCCCTAATCTACATATATAGAGTTGATTAAAGATGTCATTAGGTTCAAACGACTACAAGCCTTCGAGTAAACTGCAGGTTTACGGGAAATTTAGTTTTTTTTTTAAATTACGGGTTTTTTTTACTGAGAAACCATTTTTGAGAGAGCGGAAACTGCAGGCTTTTATCAAAAATATTTTAAAATTGTTTATCTGAAAACTAGAAATGGAAGATGAATCGCGTGTAAGAAATTCTAAGCGGAAGTAATATAAATCCATAAATCACATTCTACTTATAACGACATCAAAGAATATGGGAGAATTTTGCACACGAATCTAATAAGGTCGGAAAAGCGAAGCGGAAACAGTACAGAGATTTGATGTAACGAGATACTGCCTTCAGTTCTTTTGATGACGTGATGAAGTCAATGACGTTATCAACAAAACAAACAAGAAATAAGATTAGATTTTATTCGAGACAAAGTGTTATATAATTTATATTTACGTTATTGCACTGCAGTGACAGTGTCGGTCGGAGTCGCAGGTTTGAATCTATGGCAATCATCCTGTTGCTAATCCTTGAAAGTCTTGTTTGTAAGTGAGCTGACAACCACCTATTTCAACTAGAATGCAAGTCATCTTCACTCTAGAATTGGGAGTGGCGGTTGTACTTCCCCAGTCCATTCGTAAAGGTTCGATGGCGTTACAATTTTTACTTTTTGACGGGCAACGGAAATTATACGCTCAAAAATAAAACGAAGTACTCATTTATGAAAATAAAACAAACAAATGTATTTATTTTATAACAATTATTTACATTACAAAACAGTAAAGTCAGGTACAAAAATAAATAATTATTTAATATATTATTAACGGTCTGCTTCGTTACATATGAACGCTGTCCATTTTCTCGTTGGTTTGCATTTCTGAAAAAATAAATTAACATTTATATAATGCATATTTTTTATGTGAGAAGAGTAGCAAATGAGCATGCAAACCACCTGATGTTAAGTTGTCGCAGCCCATAGTCGTCTACGTACAACAAACACGACTGAAATCCTATCTGAGCTCGTTGCTACTCCTGAGGACTAAGATGGTCGCCTCGCTTCAAAGTGTAGCCGTCAACGACACCTCTCCAACCGAAGCGGATTATGAGGGTGGCGGTGGTACCTCCCCGGTCTCACAACTTTAAAATATGTATAATAAAATCAATACTACCTTATAAAGCTGTATAATGTGTTTGCGAATACAGTTTTCTCTCTGTTTTGTCAAGATTTGTGGTAAATATTCATTTCGTACTTGGGGTTCCAAACTTCTCTTAGTTATCAGGTCAGTGAGCACAGGAACACATCTGAGCTTAGCAGTAGAATATGTAAAGTTTTAGCGTACTCCTGTTGAGATATAGTATTATATTTTTAAGTGAGAAGAGTACAAGACACATTAAATAGTCGCTCAGTCCATGAATATCCACTTCAATCCAAAAAATAATGTTAGCCCTATCGAAGGTCACCCATGCATGACTACTCTTGAGGACTGGGTTGGTCTTAGCTTTTCAGTGAAGCCGAGCACCTCTCCAACGAAAATAAAAATTTGCTTTAAGGTGGATTATGGGAATGGTGTTGGTATCTCCTATATCTCAACGGGAGGAAGGGTAAGGATAACCTCCCTCGGGTTTTAAAACCTAAAACCAAAAATACTAATTTAAGTAATACTTGTGTGACCTTTTACCTGTTTCAGTTTCTTCTGGTTCGTTCCACGGCTGTTTCTCTGAAGTAGCGAATAATAAGAAGAAGAGGTTCGTGAAGAAGTATACTCCAGATGCTAAGAAGAACACCTTGCGCCATTCGAATGGGTCCGTCTATAAATAAATATATGGTATTGTACCAGTAGTAATATAAAAAATAAAAACTATTTTTTCCCTCATTAGTCCCACGTCCGGTCGACGGTTGGTTTATATCTCGCCCAGAAAATTGCAGTAGTTGTGCAGTGCGGGAATGCAACCAGCGTTATTGACATTACGCCGCATGCCTTTAAGGCAGTTTATTAAAAGCTTTTATCATAATTAGTTATGTGACCTATTATTATATAAAGACCCTGCAGCCTGAACTATAGATAATATAATTCGGTTATATTTTTTATGTTCGAAAAATAGCAAATGAGCACGCATACCATCTGATATTAAATGGTTTCTGGAACACATAGACACCTACGTTTAACCTCAAACAAGACTAACGTACTGCCGGTAGTCGTGCATAGTTTCTACATATATGTCACTTGTAAGATATCACGTGCATACATCACACATGTAAGTGCAGCCGGCATCCACGTCACTCCAACCGAAACAAAACAGCTTTATGCCTAATTATGAGGTCGGCCGTAGTACCTCCTCGGACGAACTGCTTTTTTTTTCAGTGAATTATCGGCGCATCTTTAGTCTACAAATCTCATCTCATCTTCAGTCTGTTGAACCTTACATTATTATTTTACACACTACGTTAAATGTAGCATACGTTATGCTACCATAGCGTTGTCAGAAGACTTCAAATATTTCATCAGCCTTAAGTGTATTTGATTCTATTAACGCTTCAGTCTTTATCATTTAAAATTAATGGAACTTTGTGACTTCAAAGTCGGAATGTCTCCAAATGGCATGTGGGGTACATTAAAGATGTCCCTCGCCATTTAGATGTTGAGGTTTTCCTTTGAATGGCGTTTCACAATTCAAATATTCTAATTCTATCTTGGTCAGCCTTGTGGGTTGGTCATGGGTTCTATCGAGGATATGAAACTATTTACTAGCAGACCGCGATAAATATTTATTTGACAATCACGTTGGATTTTAAACGAAAACATCGTGGAATTTATACATGTTAATACATATTATATATGGCTCTTGTTCACGACGAAACCACGCCATGACCACGAACCATGCGACTGGTTCAAAATATCGACAGTTAAAATCGGAAATTTAAAATCTGGAATTTGGGAGGAACCCACGGAAATGTATTTCGGTAATACCAACGTAAAATTAAGACACATGATACGCGTATTTTCATAACTTTTGGCGTGGGTTCTAAGTATACACAAAAAGGAGTACCTTTTTAAAGGGAAATCTTATATCCGACTTATTGTACATTTTTTGGGAGATGAGGTGATGAAAGTCATTTTATAATACTTGATTTAGTAAAAATAATATCATTATCTGCATGATATTATTTTTACTTTATTATTTTTCAAGATTGTTTCTGAAGTGAAGATATCGTTACGGTAAATATTTCCTCGTTTGCAGTAAAACCGCCGTTTACCCTTGAGAAACCATTGCCATGATATAAATTAGGAAGGACCAGTATCATCTCTAGGAATTCAATCGATCCAATTAATTGAATGACAGTTTTGATTTCTAAGACGAGAAGGGTCTCTCTTAATTAAGGAGATTATTCCCGTTTAGTCTTGTCCGTATCGAATTGTTTGTCATTATTTTAGTAAGTAATCTGTATCAAATACTGAAGTAAATGATACGGCTTTATCTAAATGTTTTTAAGTTGTATAACAACAAAAGATATGATTACTAACGTTTATTCAATGTTATTTATTTTATTAAAGGTCGGCAAATCCAAGATTAACGAAGAGAACACTAATTGTCATTATAGTTATACATAGTTTGTTTTCGATTGCGGTTCTAAATACCTCTTTTTTATTAAAAAGCAAATAATGTCGTGAATATAGTTTCTTTGGTTATTTACGAGTACCATCCTTTTGGGACGACGATGTAACATCTTAAAAACTTCGATTATACATAAGATAAAGAGATTCTTAATCTTAAACTTTTGATCGAACCCAAATATAGCACAGATGACGTTAGAGCATGTAGGTATATATATCAATTAATATTGAAACAATTTATGTAATGTATTACGTTTTCAAACAAACTACACGAAATAATTACGTTTAAAATGGAAAACTGTTTATGTCACATCATCGTCGCGAATGGACAATATGTATGTGCTGTGTCTCTTCTCCAAAACAAAATACCTTACGCGTCAGTGGTAGTTTATTGACGTCCAAAAAGAGACCTGTTGTCTGAAAAGAATCTACTTAAAATAGAAATATTGGAAGTTTGATTTTATATCTACCTCATCTTTAATAATGAAGCCGCAGACCAAAGGCGCGATGATGGAAATTATGTTCGCGAAGAAATTGGAGATACCCATGAGGGATGCGCTGAAGTTGGGTGCGATGTCGATGGAGACCAGCTGAAATGTAAAATAATTGAAATTAACAATGATATGAATTAAATTTTAATACTAAAATTATTGAAACATTCGTTAAATTATTAAATTTATATAAGTTATCTATATATTTGTTCTCACTTTCCAACATTATGTCACTTTGATGGACTTTTGGATATAGAACGAATGAAAATAGGTGAAAAATATTGGATTATTTAAAAATGGAAATGAAGGTAAAGTTATTCAGTCAATCTAGACTACGAAAAATAATGCTGTTTTAAATAATAATTTTGATTCAAGCTTTTGCCTTTATTTTGCCTTGAATAAGTGAAGCGTTTAACATTTTTCGAAGACAAGGTATCATGTCCGTACATCATTAAGCCCAAGGTTGAGGGTTACCTATCCATGTTTTATCATTCGATTTTCGGGAATGTTATAGAATATGAAGTCGTAGGGTTTGCGACAATAAAGGAATTCCTGTGACATAGATACAAGTGGAAAACGTAATGTGACCTCTGTATCGCTAATTAATTTGTGTTTTTTTTTATTGTGAAAGAGTAAGAAACGGGCATGCAGGCCACCTGATGTTAAGTGGTCACTGCAGCCCA